>CAOJBJ010277637.1:0-14659 GCA_948291685.1 Euphorbia celastroides
TAACAAAGCACTAACTAATCCATAAACCCCCTTTTAATCCTCCTCTAATGTGAATTAGCCTCTAATCAATCTGCAAATTGTGAAGCTATTTCTTTAACCAAATTTCGATTCTGCTAATCTTCCAAATTTTTGAACTACCAGCCTGTTACATGAACCGTTCGCCATTGTTATCACCTGCATTACTTCTTTTCAAATCAAAGTTGGTATAAAGCTCTTTATAAGAAACAAAGTAATAGCAAAACACGTATAGTTTACAAGCATAAGCACTTTTTCGGTTCGGAATATAATTTGTTTCCAGTGTATATGTGATTGTTACTCATTTGTTAGATTTACCATGCAACATGCCAATTTCTCATTCCTATTGTTATGGATCACAAGCAATATCATTAATAAAATTCCTATAAATATATTCATTTGTATTAAACCATGATAAAAACTTAATTGTTTTCTTAAAGTGTGAAATATGTAAGAAGACTATTATAAAAAACGGAGGGAGTATATATTTCTCTTTGATGCTCATTTAGGCTTCTCTTGACAATTCCTAAACTTATTTTCGCCATTTTTCTTAAAAGAATGCTTCCACATACTTTTTTTAGAAAACATGCGCAAAGCAGAGTGATTTAAATCCGGAAATGCTTACTTAAAGACTCGAACCATACCCTTAACTCAAATAAGTGATTTACGTGTATAATTCAAATAAAATGTAACTATAACTTATACCTTTTTCGTTTGGTTTTCAAGGTAGTAGTAGAAGTAGAAGGATTGCTGTGCCAATTTCTCTTTCTCTGGTTGATGAACCAATTATTGATCTGCTTTAATTGCAAACCTGTTTCTTGTACCAATCTTGCCTTATCTTCTTCCTGTAAAAATTTCATATAACAAATATTCAGTCGTACCATAATCAATTTCAGATAAATTATTCCCTGAAAATAACAATTCAAATGAATAATATACACATTTGTTTGCCATTATACTTAACAAAAATTTCAATATAGTAGATTTATGGGTCCTTTTAATTAGGATTGAACATTCGGTTCAACTAGATTGAATCGAACCAAATTACTTTAACCAATTTAATGAATTTACATTATATTTTTTACCAATTATCAAAATTTTATTATATTTTTAGTATAAAAATCGATGGTTGTTTAGGTTTAATTCGAGTTTTACTGTAATTTTAATTTGTTTCGGTAAATCAATTGAAGTAATTCGGTTCGGTTCGATCCGATTAAACAGTATGATCACCTAATTTCAATTTGCATATCATTCACTACTCCTATAATTAAGTTGTAACACCTACTACTTGACTTAATTACCCCATAATCAGCTCAACGACTAATGTCTTATCACAGCCAAAATTTTCAATATCCATCATCATTTAATCAATTACATGATGTTTTCTTTTGTCCATGTGCTCAAATTCAATTATAGTTTCATTATTATACAAAATTGTATAGAAATATATCTATTCGATGTTTATATTTCAGGCACGTGCTTTTTTCTTATTTTTGACATTCCACCGTCACGGTACACATTAGGAAAATAATCATAGCCTCTGTTTGGCATTGCTGTCAGAACTGCTGTCTCAAAAAGTTGGTATCGCAAACTTTTCGTATAACATCATTTTTTTGATTTCGACAGTGCATTTTAATTATTTATATAAAAAAGTTGAGAACTGCTAAAACAGTTTTTCCAAAACTATAATCTGTTGCTTTTATGGAAAACTTCAAAATGGAGCTTTTAGGGAAAACAGTTTGGAAAAGCAACCCCAAACAAGCTCTATATAGAACTTAGAACTCTAGAAAAAAGTATTACTCCGATGTCTCTTCGATATTCTACTCTTCAGTAAATTTAGTCTGACTTGCAAGTTGCCTAAAGTTTACCGACTCAACAATTTGAGCTTAAAATGTGTTTTAAACTCATTAATAAAACATTGAATGATCACTTTATAGTTTATCTGAAAAAGAGCATGAAGAAAGAACACTTACAGTAGGATAAGGCCACTTAGAATGTGATTGCCACCAAGCTTTTAACACAGAAGTTGTATCCCCTGGCAATTTTCCGGCTCTTCTCTTGCGCATTATTTCTTCTCTTATATCAGCAATTTTCTCTTTGTAACCCTGAGAACATGAAAAAATTGGCATCTTCAGTTCATCAAAGAACATAAATTTGATTTCATGATAAGTTCTATTGTGTTTAAGATCAATTTGGTAGTGGTGTGGTGTGAGGTTCAAACTGAAGGTAAATTTTTGGAATTTAATACGTCTTTGTCTTTTATTTTCAAGTATAGATGTTGCATTTGAAGCTTGAACCACTCGAGAGGTGAAACAACTCAAGTAGTCAAGCGTCTACAACTTACGTCTCGTCAAAAGTTATTGGTTTTACTAGAGTAAGACATTTAAGTAATTTTCACTAAAGATACAAAATAATTCGATGTTTTAAACACCACACACCAAAAATTCTTGGTTTTACTCGTATAAGACATTTAGGTACTTTTCACGAAAGAAACTAAATAATTTGACGTGTTAAACACCAATTCAATTCAACGGTTGGCTATATTCGCATTATTGATCTATTTTTTTATCATCTTAATTCGACTGATTAAACTCGGTCTAGTTCAAGACCATTGTAGCCACGCCACATAATCATAACCGAAAACACAGCGCAACCATAACGGTATTCGACAATCATAGACTATGGTGAAAGTATAGAGATTTGAGAGAAGAACTGTTTAGTGTTGTACCTGCTTTAGTTCATGTTTGAGTTCTTGTCTCACTCTCTCCATTAGAGACCTCTCACTTTCTGTTGGAATAAGGGGCCCGAACCCTAAGGAATCAGAGGCGTCCATTGTTGGATCGTACAAGTTTGTATCACTATCCACTTGTTCATCTTCATCATCCGACATTGTTGCTCCTGTTCCTTCACCAGGTGATACTCCTGCCAATGATGAAAAAGTACAGAAAGACCGAGTTAGTGAGTTACTGGCTCGAGTTACCAGCAAGACTATATCGAACTTATGAAGCTGTGACTCTATACAGGTATATGTTCATCAATGTCAAGCAATAATATGAATATGAATTCTAAGTGGACATCTTAGCAATGGAATTCCGTGTTATGGAACCAATCCACCCAAAAGTCTAAGATAGTTATTAAGGTTTATTTATAGTTTTGGTATTAGTTTTCGCGGTGCCTAGCACCCGAATTCTTTGGATTTAACCCACCTGGATGCCATGTCATGAAAACTATAGATGCAAAAACTTGAGCTAATTATCCTGGATCTCAATTACTTTTGATATTATTATTATTACCGACCTTCACAATTAGGGAGAGAAAAATCACCTGTTAGGCTTTGAAGAGATTGCTCGATCTCCCAGCAGGCCATTACTGCTTCCATGGCATGAACTCGAACATGTTGCTGTAGTTGTTCTTTAAAAGAACAAAGCAGTAGAAAGTAATGTGTCTGCAAAATTGGAAGAACAATGGCACGTCAGCAATTTTGTAGTTCTTTTAAAAATGTTATGTTGACAATAATGAACTTTGATATTTTACAGTTTGCATAAGCAATTCACGAATGTGAGAACACAAAGTAAGTTCTTGCTCGTCATTTAACTGGTTTCATAAAAAAAACAAAAAATATCGAATTGTGTGTAGAGATTATACAGGCGAGACTTAAGAGAATTATTTTACTATTTAACCCAACTATTCACGCCACGTTGGCACCACTGTAAAATAGACTGGAAAATAAAAATATCACAAAGCAGATTTTCTTATTCAATCACTTGCAAAGCAGAACAGACACACTATTTGATGGCAGATATTAAATAGTTTCCTCAACAGAAACATTCTTGGCAGGATTTCACTGTTAAGTTCTACTTTATGAATGAACCGGATCCAAGACAAGTCTTATAACTTTGTAGAGCTAAACTGAAGTTAAGTTAAAAAGAACAAGCCTTATTGGCTAATCTCAAATCTGTTTAGAATTTGTACTGGGTTTAACACAATTTCAAATTCAAAATTAAATCACTTCAAATTTTACAAGAAGCTGAAATTTGAGACAAAAAAGCTGCGGCCTTTGATTCTATTGTCACCAACGAGACAGCATAATATCATAAAAAAAATGTCCCCATAAATTTATTCATTTGCCTAACATCCACTTAAAATAGTCCGGCAGTAAACGCGGAAAGGTCAACAACAATGGTGGTGCTAAGTTCGGAGCTCAGGGAAAAGACTAAGTTTCTAGTCTAACATTGCATATAAAATTTTAGCTCTACAAAAAAATAACCACCTGTTTGGCAAATTCACACTCCTTTAACACAAACAAATGATGTTTTAAGACATTGTTAATTAGAAATTGGCTAAAGAAGTAACAAACGTAAAAATTTATTCGTATATTTAAGACCACCTTGTATTAGACTAGTCTGAATTACTCAATAGTTGTTTCATAGTACAAATATTGATATAAAGATCGTTGAAGAAAATTCTGCTACAGTACAATATCTTACGGTTCAAGTGATAAGCAGTTAATATTACTTAAACAAAGCGTTCTCCTCGATAAAAAGTTTACTTGGTAATTAAATTTTTTTTTGGTGAATTACTTGGTAATTAGATGAACTATCAAAATCAATAAGAAATGTACTGGTAGTAAAGTTCCAGCAAATTGAACTGGGAGTTTCAATAGGCTAGCATGGCTTCTAAGGTAGAATTTTAATAATTAGGGACGAAACTTTAATTATTAATCTGAAACAAAAGTTGCTTTTTTGGGGATTGGCGTTGTTGGATTGCCCAATTGATTTGCATTTCACTCATTCCCTTCCTCGAATTTCTCGCTAACAAACAGAGGCTTAAGCAATAATGAGGAATAAGAACAAACATACCATGAATTGATCGAGCTCCTTATCGTCGCCGACCAGGCCCTGACCTCCGCCGCCGAGGGCGGAGTATTTGTTCACCACATGCTGCGACTGCGCCAGCTGAGCGTCGATCCTCGGAAGCTGGTCCACCGGCGTCGCAATCCGCAAACAAGCAACATGCGCAGACAACAGCTGATCGTACAGCGGATGCGCGAGTATCTCCGCCTTCTGCCGCGCATTCTGCCAGTTCATCGCTCCGTCGCCTCCGTCGCCGTCACCTCCGCCGCTCTCCACGACTCCTCCCTCGCTCTTGCTGTTGTTGTTCCCGCCG
This sequence comes from Euphorbia celastroides, assembly GCA_948291685.1. NCBI lineage: Eukaryota > Viridiplantae > Streptophyta > Magnoliopsida > Malpighiales > Euphorbiaceae > Euphorbia > Euphorbia celastroides. The sequence goes on from CAOJBJ010277637.1 coordinate 5,182, forward strand.
GCCTTCAACTCCGCCGACTCGTGCGAGATCGCGCCGGCGATGATGGAGTCCGCGGCGGTGACGTCGTCGATCACGTCGCTGTGGTCGCGGTTGAGGAGCGGCGACGACCGCGAGAGCCACTGCGCCGGCGTCGAATCGGAGTTAGAAGTCGACGCCTTGTGGAGATTCAGGAAATTCGTCGCCGTGAAGTGAGAGTGCTGCGGCGGCTGCGGATGCGGTTGCTGCGCGCGTAGAAGAGCGGAGTTCAGCCAGTTCGGCGCCGCCCCGGTCTCTGCCGGTATATTCTGTTGCGGCTGAGCTTGCGACGGCTGATTCTGATCGGTGAAATGGTGAAGCGGAAGCTCTTGAGAGAGATTGTGATGATGATACGCCATAGTTGTAAACTACTCCAAATCGATTCAAATCTGAACCGCCCAATTACAAAAATCAAAATCAACAGCACTGAACTTGTACACAACTCAAATGTCGGCCATTAAAACTGAAAATCGGCCGAGGAATTAATTGGAGCTATCAGCTGAAGAAACTTCAGAATCAAAATCAACAACAACAACAACACTGAGAAACAGCCCTGAAACCGTACATAACTCAAATCTCGGCCATTAAAACTGAAAATCGGCCGAGGAATCGGAGCTATCAGCTGAAGAAACTTCAAAATCAAAATCAACAGCAACAACACTGAAAAACAACACCGAAACTGTACATAACTCAAATCTCAGCCATTGAAACTGAAAATCGGCCGAGGAAATGGAGCTATCAGCTGAAGAAGGAGGAGGAGAGCGAGTAACTTGTGTGTACAGAGAAAGAAGAAGAAGATGATGATATATGGTTTACTGTGAGTGTAAGGAGGGGGCTAGAGAGAGAAAGCGGGGACCGATTTCCTCTGTGAATGTTTACTGGTTTGGTAATTGAGAGGGAGAGGGAGAGGGAGAGTTTTTATATAGGAAATGTGGTTTGCCGGTCAAGAAAACTGCCTTTGAGCTTTCGTTATATGAAAATGACGGGGTTTTATCTTATTATTACTACTTCACGCGGCTTGATTAACGACTAATGGGCTTATTATTATTAGTAAAAATGCATAAAAATCATTCTTAAAATTGGTTCAAGTTATCATTTATCATCCCAAACTTTCAAACGTTTCACTTTGCCCTCTTATCTAGCCAACATGTTTCACTTTGTTCCTTTAACTTGGCAAAACGTTTCACTTTGTCCCTCAATGTCAGGTGTCAACTTCTGGTTGATTTGACCAACCAGAAGTTGACACGTGGCAGTGAGGAGGCAAAGCGAAACGTTTTTCCCAATTTAAGGGGGGCAAAGTGAAACATTTAAAATTTAGGGTGACAAATGACAACTTGAACCAATTTAAAAATGATTTTTATGCATTATTATTATTATTATACTGCTATACATCAAGCTTCGTTAAACTCTTTTTGAATTTTTAAGAAGTTGATAAAAAAATATACCTAATAGTTAATAATTAATTGCATTCACGTTGTGTCAAATTCAAAGAGTAGGCTGATGCATTGTCTTAAGTAAATGAAGTTTTACAAGTTTATTAACTCAACTCACAAGAGTTAGACCGAATTTGAAAGCGTATATCAGTACAATGAAATAAAATTTAGTATTAATGAAATTATTGAATGTATGATAACAAACAATCAAAATATCAAATTAAGATGGCCCGAAGAGGTAAACATATATAATGCGTAACAACGCTATAAGTCAAAATAAAGTTTTTTAACATTGATATGAAAATAGGCAATATAGTATAGATATAAATTTTCTATCACAAACATAAAAAAAATCACAAGATCAATTTCAACATATATAAAGAAGAACCTATATATTTTTTGGTAATTTCAAAACTGATGAGCTCTACTCATTACAAGATACTTTCGAATTATCAATTAATATCGTTATATGTTTTTTTTCTTTTTTCACACATAACTTATTTTGTATAAGCTTTTGTTAGAAGTGACTCACCAAAGCTAGAAGATCCGTCAAGTCAAAGATCCGATCCACTTCGAAGAAAGTTTGAAGATAAACAAAATTCTGAAGTCAAAATAGAATAACAATCAGAAAAGTCAAAGTGCAAAAATAAGGTCCGGATCAGGAAGTTCCGAAATCAAGCAAAGAAGGAAAGGATCTGGGATCCACGTGGACAGAGGTGGATCCGGTCTAAAACAAATTTAAAATGTCTAAGTGTGTGGGAGAAGATCAAAACCGGTCTCCAAGGAGCATTAAATGCGTTCTATCAACTATCGGAGCATTTAATGAGAAAGAAGCACTAAAAGACAAAAACAGAAGATTGACAGTAACATAAAGTCACTTTCCAACCAATATCGGAGCACGTAAACTACACAGCCGATTCAAACGTACTAGGATGATCTCCAGACATTCTGCAATGTCTAATATCCTATAAAACTAGATTGGCGCACAGATCCCTAGCTATAACGGGCATTAAATTGTCTCTAACGGTCAAAGGGACGGTCCGGATGCGTCTAGATTTAACTTCTTCAACGATCCAGATTGAGTCTTCTCCAACGGTAGCATTTATTGCCCAACCTATAAATAGAAGACATTGAAGCCAGAAGAAGTTGCTGATTCTTTACAAGCTTTCGAGAGCATTTCAAATTCACAAGCAATCAGCCTTCAAAGCACCAAAGAGAACAAGAGCTACTCACAATCTGTTCTAAGAAAAAACTTTATAGAAAAAGTTGATTTGTAAATCTTTTCAATCAGTGGATTGAAAAGTTGAACTTAACTTCTAGATCCGGTGAGAGATTAGAAGTGGTATATCCCTAGAAAGGACTTAGCTAGATCAAGGAGATTTAGTGGTATATCCTACATCCAAAAAGGGGAGCTTTTCAGAAACAACTGTAAATGACTTAATTCCTGCCCGTAAAGGAATCCTTTAGTGGATTAAAACCCAATAGGAGTTATGGGGACTGGAGTAGGCGGGGCCGAACTAGGATAAAATCATTTGTGCAATTTAATTTTCATAGTTCATATTATCTGTCTGCATCCAGAGTTAACCAAAGTCCGGACCCAAAGAGAAATTCGAATTGCCTAATTGCTTCCGCGCGAAAAAGGATCATTCATCTCCCTCTAACTCATATTGTCTGTTCTTAAGGGACCAACAACTTTTTTTTTTCTAATAATTCCTAAATGTGTAACTTCCTTAGTTTTTTTATTCATCGGAGGCCAAGTTTGGAGTTGGACACCTTAAAATATTAATGTAAAAAAATCATTCACGCTATTTAAAAAATAAAATACAAGTAAACACTAGAGAAGGTTATTCAACAAAATACTATAAAATTGGTATTAATTTAACAAATTAAATTTCAATTTAAAGTCTACACTTTGAAAAAATAGTATATTACAAAAGATGAATCATCAGTATGATTTGATTATTATATTATATCAATTTTTTATTGGTAATTTATAATCTTGGCAACATTTTTCATTTTTTATGCTCAAACAACTAAAAACTACTTTTTATCAATTATAATTAAAATATTTAGGAGTTTGTAGTAATATTTATAGATACAACGCTATTATTTGGAACCTTAATTACTACCATTAATTAATGCTCGTCACTCTTTATACATATATATATAATCAAATTAGTATATAGTTTGTTTTTTTCAAGTAATGGATCTTTGCTAGTGTGTGTTTCTTTTCAATTTTATACCATGCTTTCCAAATGTCAAACTAACGGACGAATTAGCATATATAAATGATTGCGTGGCATGATTAGCAAAATAAATTAGCATTATAATTAAAGGAATATAATAATCTTAAACCTACTAATGTGGTGACAAGGTTGCATACGTGGATTGGAGTGTTCCAAAATGGGATACTAATCATGTTTACTTTTTCAAAAATCAAAGATAAAAGTAATACTAGTTACAAAAGATGGCATAGTTTGATTGTGTGTGATTAGTTTGATCGGACGGCTAATAATAAAGCTTATAATTTTGGGATATGACGTTTCACACTTATACCATAAATATAGTCATTAAAATTGTATACTACCGAATTGACCGGGTCGACCATAATAATTGGTAACTACAATTAAACGTTTCACGCTTAATGAAATCAGACAATTCATTCATGAACTGTGTAACAGTGAATTAAAAAAGTCAAACTGAAGCTGGCAAAAAAACATATCCAATAAGTTATGCGTGTGTTTTTATTCATTTTGTAGTTAATCACGCTTTTTTCTATAAAAGTTTTCACCGATAAGATGCAACTTACCGTATCCCATTGAATCCTCTAATCAATTTTGTAAAATAAGACATAACCACTCCCTTCATCCCTTTATGTATGCCTTTTTAACACTTTTTTCTTATCCTTTTTTAGATTTTGGAGAGCAGTGAGATAGTATTGAAATTATAAGATGATAATTAAGAAGAAAGAGAATTTTTATATAAAAGGGTAAGGGATATATTAGTACTTTTAATAGTGTAATAAATGTTTTCTTAATTTTGACGAAAATTCTAATTAGACATATAAAAAGAGATAGAAAGAGTATTAAACAAGGCTTAATATATCGTAACTCCTAGTACTGACACTATACGCTTTATCTAGCTATGAACTTTGAACTGTCTCAAATAAACCCTCAATTTATTGAAATACATTGATTTTCACCATTAAACTTTGAAAATGTGTCAATTTTCATCATAACTGCACATGCTGCTTTTTAATTGACTCAATATTTTTAAGGCTAAACTTCAAAAATTAATTTTTACAAACACACATTTTAAAATTCCTTTATTTTTCAAAAACTTCCTTAAAATTTTTAAAATTAGCAAAATCGTTATTTTTCATCGAAATATCAGTTCATGCTGATATGAAAAGAGAAAAAAAAAAGTCACATGCTACGTTTTAGTCGGCTCGATAATTTTAAACACATCATCATACAAGTTTATTTTTAGCCATCAATCAAGGCATAAAAAAAACTCACGACATAATCCCATAAAACTTGGAGAGTGTGCTTGCCACGTCACTATACTTGCTGTAATAACTCAACACCCAGATAAAATCACTCCCCAACGAACAGTTAACTTCTCTTCACCGGAAAACTCAAAATCCGCCTCCCACCGCCGTCGGCAGCGGTGCAAACCTTGACCGGCAATAGCCGGTGATCCCAAACAACGCCGTGAAGGAGAAGAAAAGGAGAGGGGACCAAACGCCACGCGTCAACACAAGGGCGCGTGGACCACAAGTGGTCCCAGCTCTAAGCACGCTCGTTGCTCTAGCCAATCAGGATTGAACACGTGGACACGGGGACCGGCTCTACAAAGTTTTTGACTTAGGTGACAGCCGCCGGCTTAATCAATTAAGAGAAAGACAGAGTCTATGGTCCCCACAGAGGCAAATTGTGGGGCCCAGTTTGTAATTTTTTATTTAAAAAAATATATTTATGGCATATTATCCGCTCAAATGGCCTATGGTCCCTGCCCATTTATTTTGCATAAATATGGAAAAATTTTAGTGTTCTGTAGTAGTACAAATGTTTTTCCACCCTCCAACACCGAATTAAGTTCGAGCGATAAAACATTTTCAACTTGAAAAGTTTTGTTGCTTGAAAGTTTTAATGAACTTTTTAAGCACTCGTTTCTAGCTCGTGAATTAATTCGTTTTATTACGTATAATGCATTTTCATGATATAACAATTGATTTGTTGATTCTCAATAATCATTTTCCTTTTTTCAATTTGAAAACAACTAGCACAGAAATGATTTAATAAACTGGTCGCTAAATCGTAACTGTTGAAAAATTTCTATTTATTGAAAAAAGAATTATCATTTGAATATACTTTATTCAAAGTATTACCTCTATCATCACATCACTACTTTTAATTTTTTTGGTGTATGTATGGATTAAGTTCTTAATTCCTGCTAACCATTAAAATTTCTTTCCAAAATATCGAACTTTGTTTTTTTATAATTGGTTATTGAGGAATACGGGTTCAAAACCAAATTTAAAGAAAGTATGTAAAATGGTTGATTTAAATTGGGGTTTATAAATAAATGTCCTAAAAAATCCCCATATTTTACCCAATATCCTCTTCAATTATAAAATTATACAAATATCCTCCCCCATCTCTCAATTTTTTCCGGTGAGCTTCGCCGCCCCGCCTCCCGCCGTCTCCGTCGTCTGCCTTAGCTCCGTCTCCCGTCGTCTTTTTCTGTTTTTGGTTGGCTTTTTTTCCAGGCGAGATCGCGATGGAGGACAACGGCGGATCTGGTTTGGGCCGAGAACAGCGAGATCTGGGTGGCGGCGAATTAGAACAGCGAGATCTAGGCAGCGACGGGTTTGAACGGCGAGATCTAGGCGGCGATGAGTTTGAACGGCGAAATCTGGACGACGGCGACACGATGAGAGGGATCTCCAGCGAGATCTGGGCGGTGGGGGTAGTTAAACGGGTTAGATCTGGTGGTGGGGATCGCCAAAAATGCGCCGAAAAAGGCGGGATCCGGCGGCGGAGTCCGGCGAGAATCCAGCCAGATGTGGATAGTATATTGTATACTGAAGTATATTAACCATAGTATACTAAAGATACAAATAAAAACAGGACATTGACTGCAAATACTAATACCATTTTGTAAAAGAAAAAATATATTAAAGAAACTCGTGTAAAAGAATGAGAGCATGAAAAATGCCATTTTGTCCTTTTTCTTCTATATATCCATCACCGACTAATATTTTCAATCAATAACACAACAACTATGCGTCCAATCACAGCATATAAAAAAATAAAGTGATGATTTTATAATTATTAACCCAATTTTATGAATCTTATTTGTCATTAATAAATATATGTGTAACATATATTGTATTGATGTCCATTTATAAAACTATAACCTTCCACTATTTATGTGTATTAATATTAATATATGTAACACTTATAGATGGAGAGAAAATGAGTATTCTCTTATTCATGAGTAGTATCAAAGAGTATAACAAAGCCTATATTTATTATTGTATTAGTTTATGTTCTTGTTGATTTATAATATTTACAACACGTTATCAGCACGAATTCGTTCTTTCAATAACAAGAATATGATTCAGTTGATCGATGAGGAAGTTCTTCTTTTCTATCCTTGATTTGTTATTATTCTTTTTATTATAACAATGTTAATATTATTCTATTAATTTATTCATTTTTGTTGATAGAACTTATGCATGAGAGGAATGATGAATCTTCAACAACGATTCATAATTTGTATAGTCGGGTTCATTAAAGATATGATGAAGTTTATTGTGAGTTTATTTTCTATTTTTTTCCAATTATAAAAAGTGTGATAATCAACTATTAAGATCCTGCAAATCTTATTATAAGAGTTTCGAAGTAATTATATTGTACAATTCGAAAGGTATAAGAACGTTCTACCAACTTCCACCTGAAGTGGAAGAAAATAAAAGTCCGATGAATTTTCATCATGATTGAAAAAATTGATAAATAATTATCAATTGAAGTGAATAGATGGATAAATTTCACTCGAAAATGGAAAATCAAATTGATAAACAATGTCCACCTGAAGTGGAAAAATAAAATTGATTATAAATAATCTCTACCCGATGTGGCACAATGGAATGAAGTGAAAAATCAATAACTTCATTGGAAGTGAAAAAATGATATTGGAGATTTGTTTACCATTTGAAGTGGAAAATTAATTTGGTGATAAAAACAACCATTAAAAGTGGAAATGTCAAAGAAATGAAATTTTACTGGTATTTATTAACATCAAGAAACCAAATAGTATTTCATTGATATGGTTCATCAAATGTTATCGCGAAAACACTTAAAAAAATTGATGTCACGGATTATTATATGTACTTTGAGAATGTAAGTAAAAATCATTCTTTAATTGAGTTTCACAATAATTGATTAAAGGTCTAGAAGAGCTTGTATTTATGTACAAAGGAAAGAAATGTTGAACTCTCCCGAAGAGATGTTAATAAGATAATAAGGCAAAAAGAAATTTTGAATGCTCCGAAAGAGTTAATTTGTTCTAACTTTTAAGTGGAATTTTTTTGTCAATTTGATAGATTGTGAACACCAAAAGTGAAAAATCATTGATATTGATTGAGTGAAAAATTGGCATCCTTATTTTTTCTAATAAAATATTTTATTAAAGCTCTACGAGAGCTAGTATTTATGCATCAAGGGAAAAAGGTTGATTGCTCCCGAAGAGCCGTTATCAAGACACTAAAGTGAAAAAAAAATATAAAGTTCTGGAAGAGCTAGTGTTGATATATTATGGGGAAAAATGCAGAGTGCTCTAGAAGAGTCGTTATTAAGGTACTAAAGTGAAAAACACTGATGCTCCAGAAGAGCAAATTATAAGTGAAAGGGTAAACAAATTATTGAATGGCTTAGAAGAGTCAATGTTGATATACAAATTGAACATATAATTATAAATAATGCATTATTTGTACCAAATTCTCGTGAAATTTATACAGCCTCGAAAAGATATTCGAAGAAAGGAATACTTTATTGGTATTGGGAGTAAATAAGTTAAGAACGTCTATGTGTTATAGACATGTCGTGAGACCAATTTAAATATAAACTTAAAGTTTATGTCTGGATACTTATCAAATTTAATACGATTGACCAGATCATCATGTAATTACATTGACAATAAAATTATAAAAATGCTTCGACAAACCTGAAGTTTCTTTATGTCGTTGTTTGCAAAAATTATATTGAGACCTTCTTGAAGTAAGGTTGGAATCGAATCTCAAATATTTAAAAATATGCATATTATGTGACATGTGTGGACCAATTCATCCACGGTATAAATACTTCTCGAAGAAGTAAAATTACATGAAGTTGATATTTATCTACATAGTCATATATATGTTTTATGTTAATTGAGATTAAGTTGAACATGCGTTCATGGTTAAAGTGGTCGAGTAGAACCATGTTTTTGAACATATGCATTTGAATAGACGAATAATTGATATGCGAACATATTTTATGAGTTTGATATATGCAATATTACAAGCTTGTACATTGTTTCCCCTACATTAGCTTGTGCCCATGATTCCAATAATTTTCGTATTTGAGTTATGATTATATATATTGTTGGTCCCTTGGGCAAGTTTACACGTGTCAGAGAGGGGGTGAATGACTACTTTTTGTTTGAATTGGTTTTAATGCAGTCTTTTAATTTTCGTCTTAATTCCCTCTCTTATCAGCGAAGATAAACTTTCGTTGATGCTGACACACAAGCGCTGAGATGTTTATCTCAGCGTACTTATCAGAGCGTTTAAGTGTTAATGCTGATGAATGAGGTCATTGATATATCAGCGTCGCTGAGAATAAAATGAGTTAGATAAAAATTTAAGTAAGAAAAATTTCACCAGCGAGATTTATCCTGGTTCGGCAGCCTGTGCCTACTCCAGTCCCCGGATACCCTCTCCGAGCTTTAATCCACTAGTGTCTCCTTGTCGGCGGAGAAGCCTT
>CAOJBJ010277845.1:0-16593 GCA_948291685.1 Euphorbia celastroides
AGTACCAACTCACATTGCCTTGACCCATATCGGCCCAGAAATTGGCCGATTTAATGTAGATGCTGTGAACCCATCTCAGCCACAAGGAATCTTTTTCAAATTCTATTGCCCAAAGGAACCTGCCCAATGAGGCTTTGCTGAGGACTGTGCCATCCCTAAACCCGATGCCTCCAAGAGCCTTAGGTTGGCAAACTTTGTCCCAGGCCAAAGCGTGATGCTTCCTTTTGCCCTCCTCATCACCCCATAGGAACTGTCTGCAAAGTTTATCAAACATTTTGATGACCGACTGGGGCAGAGAGAAGACACTCAACCAATAGGCGCGAATACCAAATAGCACGGACGATATCAGTTGCGCTCTCCCCGCGAACGAGAGGTGTCTGGATCCCCAATTCGTGATGATCTTCCTTACTTTTTCGATGACACAAGCACAATCAAATTTGTTCCATTTTGTCGGTTTTAGGGGAACCCCGAGGTACTTCATTAGGAGAGACCCCCTTTCAACCCCTGCAATTGCCAATAGTCTACTGTAACTGTCTTCCGAAATACCACAGGCATATAGGCAAGATTTCGATGCAGTTTGTTTTGTTGTACTTGGATTCATGGTATTACATTTATTTTGGATTGTAGAACAACGTATACCAATCATAGGCAACGTATGATTAGAAGGAATAATGAGATTGGTAAAACTATTGGAATGCCCTTAGAAACATGAACATAGTGTCAACCCAATGATGTTTTATATGCCAAAATAAAGTAAAGCATTCCATGCCTATGTGCTGAAAGAACCAGTTTTATAACTATGTAAGATACAGTTCAACTGCATATTTAATCCTGTGAAGTTAATATATTTCTTTACATGTCCTTTAAATTTTCAAAGAGTCAAAATAAGTACCATAAAATTGATCAAAATGTGCACGTCAGTTTCTAAAGTTGACAAAAGCATTCATGTGTCAAAAATTAAATGTCTCGTTTCATAGTTGAAATTAGACCTGGGCATGGACCGAGTTTGGGCGGGCTCGGGTAGGTCCTAGTCGGGCCTAGCTAAAAAATACATAACCCAAGCCCGGCTCAATCCATATAAAATATAATTCGGGTTCGGGCCGGGCCGAGCCTTTTAAAAAGCTGAAAACCCAAGCCCGACCCCCGGGCCTAATTAATAATTTTAAAAAAATAATCTAATGATAAAAAGATATTACACATGTAATTTTTCGGAAAAAAATACAAACTAAATTGAAATATTTTACTATCAAATTTCATTTAACACCCAAATTTTATAAAAAAAATTAAGTGTAAATGAATTTGATCATAAGATTAAATATTGTTTATTATAAATATATTAAATATATCATTATTTAGTATATATTTTATATTTTATCGAGTAGGACGGGCCGGGTTTGGATTTTTTATAAAAAAACCAAGCTCAATCCATGAATTATTCGGACCGGGCCAGGTTTCATTTCTTAAGTGTTTATCCAAACTCGTTCCATTTTTCTTGGGCTCGGACAAGCTTAATGGGTCACGGGTTTAGTGTTCAGGTCTAGTTAAAATAAATATTTTTGCTAACTTACGATTTGCAATTTTGAGGAGATATTTAAAAAAATTTGCCAAGACGGTCGAAGATAAATTTGTAATTCCTACTTCACCTTCAACTAGTATTTTTTTAAAAAATTTGCCTCGCATGAACTGATAGGAAAATCCCCAACCCACCCCGATTATGGTTCGAACTTGGAACCTCTAGAGTCCACAAGTCCCACCGTAAGAGCATGTCCAACCCTACCCAACCTTTTTTTACTTCAAATCCCATTTTGTTTCATAATTTAAAGTTGCTACAGTGTCTGCTTCTTCAACCATAACTTCAAATTTCTACTTCAAAATAAAATATTATTATATTTTTTTCCACTTAATCATATATTATTATTATATTCCTTTATATATACACACTATCACTTTCAAATACTCGTATATTTATTTACAATTTATAAAACCATAACAATTTAAATTAAATTATATTACTAATTTAATAAAAATGAAATTTTTTAAAAAAATCACATACAACCAACGGAAATTGACAACATATAATTACAAAAAATTAACACATGAAATAATCTAAGTAGAATATTCCTTCCACAAATGCTCAATTAATGTTTTTCGGAGTTCAAAATGTTTTGATTGATCCATAATTTGCTGGTGTCGATTGATAAATTCATCGAACTGAACATTATAATTTTGGAACCTATCTTCATTTGGTTCTTCAAAAATGATAAGACGGGGAATTGGTGCTTCAACGTCACATACATCATCAATTATCATATTGTGGAGTATAATGCAAGCTTTATGTTTATTTTATTTTTTATTATTTTTATCAAATAGATTAATTAATGTAAATAACTACAATAATTATAAATTTTAATTAATTATATAATGACATATTAAATTAAAATTAATTATATAAAATAAAGTCATAAAATTATAAAGTTATAAAATTTTAAATTAATATTATTTTAAGGTTAAAGTATTTGAAATTTAAAATTAACATTCAAACGGGTTGGAGATACCTAAGGCTTCAACCACCACCTTGAGCTAGTATTCCAATGGCGATTTCCATATTATCATCCCAGCATCGAATTCTCTCGTCTTCCTTTCCTCCAGCAATACTATGCCGTCTCTATTCCTCCTCCTTTCCCCTGCTTGAACCCTCCAAAGATTCTCCCAAATCCTCCTCCACCACCACAATCCCTTCCATTCTATGGAATCTTGCCTCCAGCTTCACGGTTTTTCCCTCTCCTCTTCCCTTCTCCATCAAACTCTCCTCCGCCTCTCCAATCTCTTTTCCACTACGCCCTCTCTCTCCCCTCCGATTCCTCTCCCCCCGTCTCCTCCGCCACCTACGACCTCATCATCGATATTCTCTCAAAAGTCCGTCAATTCGACGTTTCTTGGCAGCTAATTGTCGATATACAATGTTGGTTCATGGTTTGTGTGAGAAAAGTAAGTGGAAAGAAGCTTGCAGGTATTTTGTGGAGATGGGATTGCTTCCACAAAAGGTTACTTTTGAGATGCTGTACAAAGGGTTGATTCAGTCTGACAAGTTGAGAACTTGGAGAAGGTTGAAGAAGAGGCTTGATGAAGAGTCAATAGCTTTTGGCTCTGAGTTTGAGAAATATCATTATAGACGATGATATTCATTAGCTTCACTTGAGTATGAAAAACGATTGAATCACACTGAATACTCAAATTAAGATAGTAACAGTCTAGCATGATTATACCTTTGAAATGAGGTCAGAGAGGAGAAGAGGGAGCATTTGTCTGAATTGTCGAGTTGCTTTGAGGCCTGCCTTGGAGGTGCTATCAGAGTTAGGGAGGAAGTCTTGATTGGAGGTATTTTTCACTATATAGCGATTTTCTGGGTCTATTATGCATGGAAATACTAGGATACGGCTTCAAAATGAGTCACAGCTTTTTAGCATCTATATATTTCACTTTATTGTATAGACAAGCAAACTTTTGGATGTCTCCTGATGCTGGCTGTCAATTTATATCATGATCTAATTATTCCTTGTATCTGCACTCGGCTCTCAACTATATGTTCTGTTGATCATTTTCCTAGTTCGTTATTCTTAGTAAGATTAAAAAGAGGTTGTCAAACATCAAGGGAGATGGAGAATCAGCTAGAATCTAGAGGTGTGGTTTATTGTGAAGATGTTGAGGAGTATGGAGTAACTTGTGAGTTTTTGTCAAAGCCTTAGAGTTACATGTCTGGTACCCAAGAGTGGAATCCTGAACCTTGATCAAGAATCTTGTTCTTGAGGTGATGGTTTTGTTGATTCTTTTCTTGTGATTTAATACATTAAATGGCTTGCATATAGATCTTGATTTGTGATTCTTAATGTGATTTGGTGACAAGTTAATGATTGATCCGCGGTTATAATGAGAAATGCAATAACTTCTGTAACCTGTATGTCCAACTACCTTTTGTTTGTCTCACGTGATTAAAGTCAATATGTACATGAAAAACTTAGAAAAAGAAGTGAAAGCATGGGATTGCTCGTCTTACCATGGCAATCAAATATTGCTTGCTTGTCCGGTTAAATCTATACATCGAGAACCCTTTCCCTGAAAGTTTGAAATCGTCTTTAAGGATCGAACTCATTGATTCATTGGTGAATCCCATCTAAGCCATTCTCTTAAACTCAACTTCCATATTTTCTCGTAGCAAAGGTCTTAGTCTAGAGGTTAAAATTGAAGGCTTTACTTGTCATATAATTGAGTTTTGACTTGACATACCCAACACCTCACATATGCTGCTTAATCTGTTGGTCTTTCTCCTCTCATAAACATTCCCATAGCTGAATTAGGCCCATTGCTATCATAGTGTCAATTCTGTTGTTGTAAATCATCTTTTTCTTACATTAAATGGCTCTATTTTTCAGAGGAATGGTGCAAAAAGGTACTTATCTTTTTAATGTGTGGATGTAGCGTCATCTATTCATCCTCGTGCTAGGATGTGGTCATTCCTCTCGTTGTGGTTATTTTAACTTGTAGATATCCTTTAATTAAGAATAATATTCAGAGTGAATTCTTATATGAAAACCTTTATTTATCTTTCTTAAATGCTTTACTATTAAAATTTAGGCCAACTAAGAGCATCTGTAGTAGATTGTTTAGTCTTATCATAGTCTTGACACATAAGCAAGAATAGACTATAAACTAAAAAATGTTGCTACACTAGATAGTCTATTTTCTCTCTCCAGGATGATTTGACACAATAAATATAGACTATAGTCTAATTGATCTTCTACATGTAGACAATCTAATAGAAGACTATGTCATCAAATTAATTATTATTTAATTATACTTTTGTAAGAAACTCTTTCTATTGGTAGAAATTTTTTTTATTACTATTATTTAATTATAGATTTTTATATTAATGGACTAGCTAGTGTAGCACACTTTTGAAATTACATAGTCCATTTCTAAGACTATTAAAATGTCATTAATATTCTAATCTATTTCATGTGACACATAAGCATAGTCTCCACTATCTACTAAAGATGCTCTAACTGCCTAACTTTTTGATCCCCTCACGTCTTGTAATGTTTGGACATTATGAACAGCAGTGATCCTTTTCTTAAAGCCTCAAAGGCGTCATGGCATAGGCATACCTTTTAGTATAATAATTCTCTGCAATAAAGTCAGGGTAAAGTAAGAGAGAGATAGATTCATTGAATAAAATATTAATTTTTGTCATTCTCAAGCTCAATAAATCACAGCCTTCCATTTTGAAATGAATAAATAGGATTGTACCAACTTTTCTCTACTTTTATTTTTCAAAGTCAGAAAATCCAAATCCTACCTTTTAAATGCACAAAAGCGACCAAGCTTGAACATTTGTACCTAGTATTGTAGGACCGACCCTGTTTGTTGGTATTCCAATGGCCAGAAAAGGAAACCAACAATTTATGAGTGCTCGAAATCATAATATTAAAATTTCCTATTAGAATTTAAGTATGTTGCTAATCAAAGCTGCTCCTGTAAATAAGAGCAATACTAAATTAAACTTGCACTGTTGGGAACCAAACTTTTCTGGCTATTGGTCTTAGCATTGACCATGCTGAATCGGATCAAGGCTTAAAGTTAATCCATCCTGAATTAAACATAAGGGATGCAAGATATATTGTTCCCGATGAAAGAGTAATTTCATTTATGACCTGATTTAACTTCATTTTCCCAGTTCCCTAGATGCAATTCGCTTCAGCAGCTTGCATGAAACATGATACATACATTATGAGAATTTCTTAACAATAATGAAAGGAATTATCTTCCATCTTTGCGAAAAACAAATATTAATGTTCAGTCTACTCAATTGTTTCACATTCGTTTTTGGAATCAGTGATCATGATATGATATATAATATCTTGTGGATAGATGTCGTGATTAATAATTTTTAGAACCGCCTGAAAAATTCAATGCTGAAGGGATCAGAAATGGTGATGTAATGCCAAAGAAGCGAACTCTCCTGGTTCCAGAACTGTGAAGAAAGGCAACAATGGATCAATGATGCTAAGTCGATGATCATTCCAAAAAAAGACCAGTCTTTCTGATCATGAAGATGATGACAATGAGAGTCTTGATAGACACTAGTTGCATCTCTCTCATCTATTTCTATTTTTACAGCTCCATGAAAGCAGTAGCAGGACACCAGAAACAAAACAAGAAAAACAAAACTAGATCGATCATATTCCACCATTGTAGATGTTTTCTATAGGTGAAGCGAGGTATCAACTTCCGGTTCATCAAAGTTAGATTTGATGTCCATAACAGGATTTCTCTGCCATATTGGGGTCTCAATCTTCTGCAGGTCCATTTGCTTGTTTTGTAAGTTGGGTTGGACATAAAGCGATCCTTGGAGCTTTTCTCTTGGTGGAAGGATCGACTCAGAGTGAAGAAAAGGCATGGAGGGCTCTTTAGCTTTAGCCGGCTCGGGTTCAGAGAAAAGTCTCAAGAGGTCCCTATGTTGCCTCATCTCTTTTGCCCTCTCCAACTGCCTAAACCTCTCTCTCAGAAGTGCAATGGAGGAATTTACAACACTCAAATCACAGTTTCTACCCATTGACACAACAACAACAACAACAACAACAAAGAAAGTAGAACAATGGTGTTGTGTTGTGTTGTGATTCTCATGATTGGTGAAATGGGGTGCCTTTATATAGGGCAGGCAATCAACAGACTGTTAGAGAAAGGCAAAAGGCAGAATCACAAAAAGTCCAAGCAGGCAAAGTTGAGTCTTAAACTAAGCAATTCGGGTTGGTGGATGCGGCCGAAGGGCATGTAAAGGGTAAAAGGGCAAAGAGCAAAGCAAAAGGGGATGGAGTTTAGCATTTGGAAGCATTGAAAAAGGGGAATAAGAGGACTGTTAATGGTGTTTAGCTTTGGAGAAGATGTGGGTGATTTTGGTGGGATGTTTTTATCTATTTTTATGGATTTGAACATTCTATTTTCACATTTACCAAGTTCAGGGACAATGGAATATTTTTTTTTTCTTTTGTATTTTTTGGGTTTTGGAACTCAAATCATTACCATGGAAAAGAGAGAAAGTGTAGGCACTATGAGTTAAACTTAAAGGGATAGACATGTTTGTTTGGGAGTTGGTTGGAATGAAGTGGCATGAAACGGGGGATATTGTGGTTGGATGTTAGTGTATGGCAAACGGCACCCACTATGTATTAGTTGCTTTTGAGTTTGAACTTTGCCTTTGGGAGCGTGCTTTCAAATATAATAGATATCTAATACTAGTCTAAGTGCCTACTATGTCTTCTTCTTGCTCGAATCTAAGTACTTGTGTTGTTTCCTTATTTTATAAGGACATCCCTTTCAAATTATTGATCCCTATGTTCCAAATGTATACATCTTTTTTTTATGTGGTGGATTTTGAGCATTTCGAAATTGGAAAATTTTAATAGCTTTAAGTGGTAAATTCCAATAGTATTATGTTCACCTTTGAATCAAAAGGTGACCCCCTAAAAATGAAAGAATGCTTAAATACACTGTGGGATATAATTAGTCCGCTCTTAGCCGGATCAATCGGTAAAATTGTTCATATTTGATTTAGTTGAACGAAATTGAAAAGTTACAAATGTTCACTGTAAATAAGTAAAGAGATTTGAGAACTAAATTGTAATTAATATAATAACTAATCAATTAATTAATAATTAATTATTAAAATAAAGGGTAAACTTTGAAAAAGTACCTTGATATTTCACTCCTTCGTAAAAGGGGTCCTGAAAAATTGTTTTTTGCAAAAGGATTCCTAATATTTCAAAAAATTTATAAATAGAGGATTCTTAATATTAAATTATGTTTAAAAAGTAGGTAATCTTGCTCATTTTTGTATGAATTTTTGTGGGATGATTATAACAATACAATACACAAAAAAGATAAATTCTATAATTTTTTTAATGGTTTAAATTTTTTTAATTAAATAGTGATAATAAACTTAAAGGAAATTATAAAAAGTAAAAGAATTATTCAAAAAATGCACGAATTCTGATGAATAATTTTTAAACATAAGATTTACTTATTAGAACATTAAATCATTTGAAATAATCAATGTAATATCACTTTTATGAGACAAGAGACCTTACTTGGAAAAAAAAATTTGAAACCTCAAGACACCTTTTGATATAAAAAAATTTCCCCATGATCCTTTTTGGAAATGAATGAAACTTTACGGCAGAAGACAATTTTTGCATCTTATGCAATTCATTTTGGACAAATATTCGGCTATAATCATCTTCCAACTCAATCCATTCATTTCGGTTCATCACTCTTCGGGAATTATCTTACTGACGTCGTAGAAAATCAACCACTTTCAACGGAAAGTGATTTGGTTGTCGACTCTTACATCAATTCTCCAAAAGCATTCGGTCTGGGACACTAAAAAGGTACGAAGGCTAATAATTAGGGACAAATTCCTTCGTTGCTTTCCACAATTAGCCGATGAAAATTTTTTATTGGAGCAAATCGAATACCAAGCACACCAATATTAGATACCCAATCTCAAGCCAGCATCAATAATTCCTTTATACTTCTAATATCAGCTAGGAAAGGAGATCAATCTATCATTAATCCTAATTTGCAAATACAAAAAAAATGGCCGATTTGCCCGCGGATGATGCATTTAACTCAGATTTTTGAGTAGCAAAGCCTATTTTGTTTTTTTTTTCAAATTTACCAGTCCAAAGTTAACAAAGCATTTGTTATTCTTTCAAGTATAAATGTTACGAATACCAGTGACTATATGTATTGACCTTTATTTGTATGAGATGTTATTGGTGTGAAAAAATTGTTGCACATGTCGAGGTAAAAGGACCACACATGAGTTATTGGATATTTTTTGTGTTTAAGATGGTGATAGTTGTACGTGTTTGTTTTTGGAAGTAAATGACAATACTATACCAATGCTACAATATTATCCTTGTATGAGAAATTAATAAATTTAAGAGAAAAAATTAAGCTTGCATATTTGAGCAATCACCTTTTCATTGCAAGCAATCTCATTAGAGATCTAATATATTTCCTAACATTTGTATATGTTTATTCCGCAAAATAACTTTTAAGAGATAACTATGAAAGAAAAACATATGCATTAGATTCCACTGGGAACATCTCCTGTAACTTGTTTATTCCACTAATTGTTTTGACACATAGAAAAGAATAGACCTTAAATTTAAAAATTCATCTTTAGTAACATGTCTAACTCATCTTCTATATCTCATGTGTCATCATTTATTATAGATAATTTTTATTTGATTGTCTAGATGTAGACAATTTCTATAGAAGCAAATAGACTATCTAATGTTTTTTTTTTTTGAAGAACTAGAATTTTAAAGAAGTCAAGGTTCAATCTCTGGTCATCCTCATCCAAACTAGTGGATGTATCACTTGACCAAAGATCAATTGGTGACTATCTGCTATTGTTATCTTATGAATACATATTGTCCATTTCTAAAACCATTGCTACATCCTTTAAGTGAACTATTATTTCACTTGCCACATAGATCTAGAACCCGCAAAAACTATTGTAGATGTTCTAACGGGGAAGAGGAATTTTAAAGCATATGGTATAACTTATCTTTTATGAAAAAATATGAATTGTACTATTTCAAAATATATGATTAATTATCTTTGAATTAATTTATAAATTAATTAAGTATTTCAAATGAAGACCTATATAGTTATTTTAAAATTATATTATGAAAAAAGTTCGGGTAATCACATTTTTGAAAAGCACTCAATACACATGTTTAAGGCTAATTTCATATATAGTTTTTTATGTAAAATTATAGTTCTTTTATATAATAAAAAAGAGTTATATTTAAATTGATATTAGTTTTATTGAATATTTAATTTTTAAAATGAAATATAATCAACATATTGGTGTTTTGAGTATAAAAAGAAATCTAAGTTTCATTATTTCATAGTAGTAAAATTCTTTTTCTAAACATTCTCAAATCAATCTAATTTCTTTTTTTTTTTTTACTTTGAAGTTATAATTTCTTTAAAATTTAATTAATCTTTCATCTAAATAGTATAGGAGTAATGTTCATTATTATTATTATTATTATTATTATTATTATTATTATTATTATTATGTTTTCTCTTAAAACCTAATTAGTATAATAAAATTATTTTTTCAAACATACTGTTAAAATTTAAAGATAAATAATAATCTTTGTAATGATAACGTTAAAAAATTACTTTAAATATCAAAGTCTATGTTGACAATTCAGTTAATATGCATTTTTCTTTTTTTATTTATTTTTATATTTTACACATTGTTTTCTCTCTTTCATTATGCATTAAATATAATTGTTTTTAAAAAAATCATTAATTATAATTTCATTTAAGAAAAAAATAAATTTACTAATAATAATTATTTTTTAGTAATTAATAAATAATAATAAAATAATATAAATTATTTAATGAGATGAATTTAAATAATTTACAGTTTATCGCAAGATATTATTATTATTATTATATTAACGACATAAAAAGGCGGTGAGAAACGGCCAATAAACTGCAGCCAAGTGAATGGAGGACCCACTTGTTCCATGATTAGTAATAAGTAATAACTACACTAAACAAGATTCTCTCTTTTCTTTCCTTTTTCCAGCTTCAAATGAAAACTGCTCCCACCCCACTCCACTCACTCTGTAATTGCAGATTTGAATTTAATTACTACGTCGGTATGCCTATCAAAAATATGTCATGAAAATCCCTTTTGATTATGAATATCGGGCTTTATTATTGGTTTAATTTTTTTTGTTATCATATAATTATATTTTTCTGGGATAACTTTAAAAGCCTCCTTGAGGTTTCGGTCATTCTCAACACTCCTGATGTTTTTTTTCTTTTTGAAAAACGTGTTTTGTGGTTTCAGAATTTTGCAAAAACATACTTCTCAAAATTTTGAAACTACATTCGAAATGGTAATCTTCTCCATTTTGAATTGAAATTTTACAAGTTTCTTTATAAAAATAAAATATACATTTATGATGAATTTGAGATTTTTTTGAGATGTTTTGATATTTATTTTAATTAAACATCAATTCTGACTTTAAAAAATCATGATAAAATAAAAATATTTCTGAAAATTACTCATATTTGATAAATAATTCACAAATAATATAGTTAGAATATATGAATATTGAATTTATTGAAATAACTTTTGTAATATTATTATAACTGCAATTTTTCAAAAACATACCTTATGTTTAGTTTTTTTGCGAAATTCTGAAATCACAAGGCATGTTTTTGCAAAAAAACAAATAAACCTCAAAAGTGTTTTTGAGAATAACTGAAACCTCAAGGGATGTTTTTGAAGTTATTCCTATTTTTTTCTTCTTAGCATCATTATTTGTTTTTAATAGTTAATGAGAATCCTGTAACTTTAATTCGACATCATGATACTACGATGATCGAGAATTATATGACACAAATGCCATACATATGGCAACTCTGTATTGGGGTCGATTCCTTTACTGGATGATTCAAATCTGATGTCCCGAATAAGGTGTCTTATTCGGTGTCTCTTCATTCAACATTCGACACATAAGAGAAAGAAGTGATATAGTGGAAAAGAGAAAGGAGAAAGTGGGAGAGAAAAATAAGAAAAATGTCACACGTCAAATGTTGAGTGGAGTTACACGGAAGGGGACACATTGGTTGGGACAGTAGATTTTATTCCTTTACTGAACCGGAAAACCGATAACACAAACCAGTGTGTGTTTTTTACAGTTTTTTTCTTACATCATCCGTGAAGGGCATTTGATTGAAAAATGAAAACAATTTTAATCTTTGAAAAAGTTAAGTCGCTTAAATTTTTGGTATGTTGCATTCAACACGCAAATTGTTGCACTTTTATCTAGTTAAAGAAGTAAATTATTATTTTTTGAAATTTCGGAGAGACATACAACAAAAATTGTTGAATCTGAAATACATTGAAATCGTGTAAGAACATAAAATTGAATGGTTGAAGGAGCTTTTATAGATGGAGGAAAGACAACATTGTCATCATGTCAAGTTGGTAGGTATATATGTATTTATTTTACGTAGTAATCATTTTTCCAAATTCCAAACATTCAGGACCTACTGTATATAATAATGTTTATATGCTTTTATAATGTATAAGAATAACTATTGAATATAATGTACACATTATGAATATAAGCCATAAACTAACTATGCCCACTCATGTCATCAGTAGTTGGCTGGCTAGCTAAGCCTACTATATAGAATACATTGTATTTGGTCCATGTTTTGACAGATGGTTTTACAGGTTCATTTAAGTATATGATATAACACAGTATTATTTCTTTAAAATTGGCAGTATGCTATGATATAATCTATCAAATGAATTCATCTATATTTGTAAATATTGAATTCATTAACAAATGAATCGGCAATCAATTTTTAGTGAGTTGAATTTCATATAAAAGGCGGTAGCAAGACAATTATCCGTACATTCATCTATGTTTGTACATATTGAGTTCACTATTTTAAAAAAATTGAGTGCTTCCGGTAAAAATTTGGTGTGACTGATGTTCGGGAAAAGTTAAGGCACTAACGAATAAGATTGTACAGACACGTGCTACGAAACCCACCAATACTAGAATTAGAAAGTGTTAGAATTTAAGGATATCTAATAAGGATAGGTTGAGATATTGAGTTAGGATTACATTTGAAAGAGCCATTTGAAGAGATGTAAGCTAAATGAGTATATGGATTTTAATAGAGTTTTACCACAGTAAATAATCTACATACTTATTTAAATAAAAGAATGAATAAATTTATAAAACATGAATTGTGTTTTGATTCACTAACAAAAACAAATTCGTGTTATTTTTTTTTGAAAAAAAAGAAGTCTGTATTTCAGAAAGTTAACAAAATGGAGGTATTCATCTTCATTTTGCTATGAAGTTTTACAGGTTAGTTAACAAAAATATAATACACATTAATGAAAAAATTTAATTTTTCTAAAAAGTAAAATGTTTTTTAATTAAAATATAATAATAAATCTTTAAAAATCATAAAAATATCTACACTTCTCAAAAATATTTAGAATTTTATAGTAATGCGTATTATATTTTTATTAACTAACCTCTAAAATTTCATAGCAAAATGAACATAAGTACTCTATTTCATGACATAATTTAGTATTAAAAATTCTTTGTTAGTTAACTTTCTAAAAACACAACCCCTTTAATGAAAAGAAATAACACAAACTTCATTTTGTTACTGAATCAAAATACTAATCATGTTTTCAAAATTTACCCTAAAAGAATATCAGAAGAAAAGGATGAAAGGAATTGAGGGCATGGTGGTATGTGGTTGTTGTATAATAACAAAAGACATTGACTGAACATAAGCTAGCTAATTATTTATTAATCAGTAAACTCACTAAACTGGTATGCTCATGAAGAAGAAAGATGAAACCTGTAATTACTTAACAATTAAGATGGTATCATGGTTTTGACAAACTAAATTACTAAAAATAAGACGATCATCTACAGAAGATTAGCACAACACTTCAAATCAAAATCCAAAAACAAATAATAACCATTTTCCATTATCAGGCTCTGTTATCAGAAAGCAAGGTCTCCCTTTCAACTTGTGCAACTCTAGCCTCACAAATACCCGATGAAAAGTACAAAATTTCTGTTCCAACCAAAATCATTGAACTGCCAGAAAATTCCTAGTCATAGTAAATATATTAGATACACAAAAAAAAAAAAATTGACCCCCGAGACCGATCCGATTGGTCACTTGAACAGTTTGATCTCGGTGATATGCATTGTTTTTGGAATGCTGACCAAATCGATTCAACCCTCATACTTGAATGAAACATTTTGCCACTTTTTGGTTTATTTTGTGAAATTGATCGCTCTGCAAATGAGGCAAAGACGTATCTGTTGTCAAAGGAATATATCAACATGAAAATTACCGATACAAAGGTCAGCACTTTCCAATCAAATGAGACTAAAATTCAAATTCATGGACAATGAAGCTTAAATCAAGGCACTCAATTCCTTTAATCCTTTGTATTGATAGCCATTAATGTAATTGATTTGAAATGTAAGTACCTGCAAGTTAGGCGTTTTGCTGGACTTGTCTATGTATTTGCATAATCCAATCAACATAGCCAGTTTGACCCCCGGATTGATCTTCCACAAGGTTTGAGAGGAGAAGGAATCCTTCTCTGGGTTGTTCGCCTTGCCTTACAAGATACGTCAGCTGATAATATGAATTATCGCTCTCCCTTAACTTCTTCAGCGTGTTCATTAGCTTTCTTGACATTTCAGTTTCCAGTTCTCTCAGTGTTACCTGATAAAATACCACCATTCAAAGTCAACCCAAGCTGTATAATGAAGCAGTAAACAAAGAAAAGAACCCCCGAAAAAAAATTATCATTCCACCACTGGCTGATCAATTATTTTTGTTTACCCTCTTTATTATTTACTTCTCCAAAGAGTTGGAGGGGTCAAAAGATATATCAACTGCCAAGTTTTTTGCTTCTTCTTCAATGATTACAGAACCATGACATAAATACTATATTTGTATCTTCAATATTTACCTGTTCCATGATTCAAGAGCCTAAATATTAATGATATAGTTTTAAAATGGGCAACAGAAAAATACCTTCGATAACTCTGCCGCAGCATCTGGCCCAAGTAGACTCATAGCCACATCAGGTGAGAGCATTCTCCCAAACCACAAGACAAACCGAAAGCCATCATCATATATATAAAGGCCTCTCGAATCTAACCTCTCAGCAGTCAAAGGTAGCCTCTGAATATTGTTCATGAATTCGTCCACTTTGGAAAATGGCTGCATAAATGACAGCGTGGTGCGTTATTGAATGCTATCCATGCCAACATTATCAGAGTGGAATCAGAATTACCTTCAATAAATGATCATCTATTCGAATCAAGCTAGGGTATAAGAGTTTCAACAACTTTTTGACAGGCAACGCCATCATAGTAAATCCTACAGCACAGCGTTCATCAAGCAGAACATCCGTACCCCCTCCTCTGAGAGGTGTAGATTTGCACAGTGCTAATCCATACAAAGGCAAGAATTTTAGAGACTCTGGAAAGATCATTCGCCCTCCTAAACGATGCTGCACAGCATAGAGGCTTCTAAATTCCCTGAAAGCCTTCACAATCTTTTGCTGCACTGCATTTCGTGCATCTTCCAGTTTGTGGGATAATGTTTTTTCGATTGCTGCAAATTATTTCGATCGGTTAGAAATACCATAATGTTGCATGAAAAGTGCAGTCAGTAGAGTAGGATCCAACTTATGCCTACATAATCTACAATACAACGAAACAATGGCACCAGTGTCAGCTTGGCGGTACATCTCCCCCAAATCTGTAACTACTGGAGCTGCTGCAGTGTGGACCCTTATACGCCTCTCTCCACAAGATGCAGTGTATCTTTTGATGGTTAAGAAAAAATTCACATGCTTTTCAACTACAAAATTATCGACCACAAAATATAGACTAACAAGAAACAGAAAAATCAAAGTGAAAATTACATGCTAAGGCAAAGAGTCAAACAGATCGACACTGCGTTTCACAGTTTCAAAGAAGAGTACTAGACAAAAGACAAAGTCGCTAATGACCCTACATGTTATAAAGTTAGAGAACAATAGATTATGAAGTGCAGACGATGCTTACTTTATTTTTCGCGAAGTAACCATTATTTCGCTCATTTCACTTGGATTAGATTTTAAAACCCTCATCCTATGGTGGAGAAGGGAAACATATGGGTACTTCAAGAAAATCAAGGTTACCTTAGAATTCACCAAGGTATGAGCATTAGTGCATTATTATCTCTTTCATTTTGATAATGGTAAAAAGTCAATGAACACCAGACAACGTGCTGAAACGAGTTGGGAGTTTCTACACATATTTTTACCAAAAGGATACAACAAGGCAACTTGGAAATATACTGTCTGAGTCGTCAACAATGAGTCTTCAAGAGACAACTGCATTGCATATGCTTTATCACAATCAACCGCTGGAAGTGCTAATAAATCTGTTGATCGTAGCATGAAATTCCCATGATAAGTGGTGAACCGGATTCCTGAAAACACACCAAAAAAGGCAGATATAAGCCATCTAACAGTCAAAGAGGAAAACAGATAAAAAGAGATAGAGACAGAGCCAAAACCAAGGCAATCCTTTCACAAGTTCAGGTATTTATACATGTATTACAAAATGATGAGAACAAGGAGAATGAAAAACCTTTTCCACATCTTATGCGCATGACGGCTTCCCATGCAGTCTCCCTGGTGAGATCCCTTGCTAACTCATGCTTCAACTTCTCGCCATGATTGATTGATTGGAAACTGGGATAGTAATAAACTTGCCCCCCAGTATATTTAGCCAAGGTCCCTAAAAAAAAGAGCTCACATAAGTCAAGCCAACTATTGAAACTCCAGCATCATAGAAGCTCTAAGAGTGTCAATCCACAAAAAAAAACATTAGGAAGGGGAAAGGAAATTGTTGGTTCTGAATTTATCACAAGCTA
>CAOJBJ010278866.1:0-11997 GCA_948291685.1 Euphorbia celastroides
TTATAACAAATAACAACAATATTGTGTGACAACTCTCGTAAGTCGTTACGAAATCTTATTATAATTTGTGACAACAATTTTATTCATGACAACTTTTTTCACTTTTAATTACAACAGCAGTTGAAACAAGTGATTATGATGATAAATGTTGTCATAAAAATTATAACATTTGTGACAATATTTTTAGTCAAAACTTTTAGTTACAGAGTTTTATGTGACAACCATAGCACAACTCTCTATTGTCACATTACTTTTTTTGTGACAATAGTTTACTTTTTTACAACAGTAAGTTATAGTGACAATTTGATTCACATAATATACATTATTATGACAATTTGGATTGAAGGAAACTTAAGCTTAACGAAATGTTGTCACAAAATTCTCAAATTATGGTCATATTACCTATAATGAAACAGTAAAAGAGGAGTTCATACCACTATTAATTCAAAAAAATCATTAACAGAGAGTTGGTAACCTAGCATAAAAACAAAAAAAGAGATGGTTACCTAATTGGTATTCGAAAGATTGTCAAATACAGAGGTCTTCTTATGATTTGGACATGCAACATAGAGCATTCATAAGGAGTTCTAGATTCTAATTATTGATACCAAGAGACATACATTTCATCCAAACAATGAACCCATAAATTACAAAACAGGCACATACAAACTCAGATGTAAGTACCTTATTAATTCGTGAGAAACAAGCTTCATTGGATAGATGAAGTGCACACACCTGTTGGAAAATACCAGTCAATAGCCATAGATACGACAGCTCAGCAGCAATCTGAATACAACTCAAAGCCACTATTAAAATCAATACAAGTATAAAACCAAGTAAGAGTAAGTTAACATATCAAAGAATCATCGTCGTCCAACATATTCTTCAGTACACACTTTAGTCAGCTTGGATTTTTTAGCTAATGAGTAGGGTTATTAATATATGCATAGTCTATAATTAGCAAAGTAATATATAAGTTGTGTTTTTATATTATTAAGCTTCAAAGATTAAGTTGACCACTTACACATATTTTCGTTGATAAGTCCTCAATTAAATCATGTCCATTATGATTCTTTGTATGAGTCTCATGAAACACTTCAGTTAATGATTGTGGGCGCCCTAACCGAATATCCTGCATATATAAATTATAATAACATTTCAAAACTGAGGAAAATCTTATCAGTTTGAAAGTGTTGAAACCTTGGCTCTACTAGACTAATTGCAAGTACACAACTGTGAATTAATAGTGAGTTTTCTTCAATTAATATGCAAACTAGAAAGCTGATAAAAGTCAATCAGGAAATGTGAAAGGAAGCTACCACCTTATGAATGGGTTTGGTACACCACATAAAGCTTAACAAATAAGCACATGAAAAGAAATGGAAAGAAAAATGATTCAACTTTAATAATGGACAGAAAATGTAACAACCATATCTCAAGCTAAAAACTCTTATAGTTTAGAGTGTTTACATATGTGTGGTTAATTAATCAATCACGACAACGAATTCAATCGATAAGATAATAATTGGAAGAAATAGCCATGACAATGCTAAATTCACAATGGAAAAGAAACAAAACTGATGACATACAATAATTTCTTAATGCTTATTAGATTAATAATACGCAGCCCATATAAGACTATAAAAGTCAATTTACCAATAACGAGCATCCTTACACTGAAAATAAGAGCATACAACAAGGCCGCTTTTTGTGAGCATTCCATACTATTTTTCAAAAGCTTTAAACATCACTAAATTCATATGAAATTTTTAGCATATTAAGGGCAATAGAGACTGTGAGAAATCCATTGAAGCAATATGAACTTTTTTAAACAAATTAAACAAGGGGGGCCCCAAAAAAGGATAAGAATTTACTAAGTAAATACTATATAGAAGAGAACCTGGCGTAGTAATAAGAATTTGTGAAGGAGACGGTGCTACTGAATCTCTTTATTTTCCTATATGATCTATAGGTACACATTGAAGCTACACAGGAGGTTATCACAATCAAAGCAGGATAACAATATAAAGCTAAAATTTCAATTTGAAAAAAATTAACACCTAGAATCCAATAAAAGCTAATTAATAGATGAAAACTTGTTCGAAAATCCATAGTGGCCTCCATAAACGACACTTCTTCGACCATCTTGCTGAATCTACCTCCTCATCGAATCCGTATAAAAGGGTCGGCAAATAATTAGGTCAATGGAGATTTAACTATTTAAAGGCAAATTTTGAATTCCAAAAAATCTAATACCTTAAATACCCTTAAGTGAATAGGCAAACGTGTCCCTTTTTTCTCCAACTAAATTAAGACAAAAGCTCTCAAGTAAAAGACTTTTATGCAAGAAGTTGTTCACTGTTCTGGAACAAAACTCAACTTCATATGAATCGCAATAAACTCAATCACAAGCAAATGTAATTACATACAAACCAATTTTGAAATTTCAATTAAAACGAGAGGATTCAACATCATGAATAAACTTTGATAAACTATTATATTTGTCAACAAAAACTTCTATTTAAATCTGCCTTCAAAACTACCACTTTCATTTACCGTATTAAGGAGAACACCAAAACCTACAGTGAGGAAATTAAAATTAGTTGACACTTCTTATAACATACTTAGATTTGTATATTTTTTTACACCAAAATGAAGTACAAAATACTAATATTAAGACTAATCCTGTCTTCACATGCATACTAAATACGAACACATACAGCTTCAGTCCTTTGACAGCTAGTCATCATCATCCAAGCTCATGTAGATGTCCAAGTCTGCACCATCATCATCACTATAAACAGTATCCTATTCTTCATTCATCTCCTCAATTAAAGCATCATCAGCTCTTTCATTCACAATGGAAACTTCAAAATCAGTTATGCACGGTGCTTCAACCTGGTGTCTTCAACCACATCATCTGAGTAAAAAGTGGTGTTATAACCATTTCCAGCACTCTGGTATGCTTCTCCATCTGTAGGAGCTGGATCTCTGTTGATGCTCGATTAATTGAGAAAGATTTGATACACGATCGACATGTAGCATTTACAATGGTGAGAGTTAAAAAAAATCCAGCAGAGAGTAACTTTTGTAAGTTCAGAGTTGCATTAGAGATTTGGTGCCTATTTTAGAGAGTAGATTATGTATTTTACCTTTATTTCTTAAAATTAAATAAACAATTTACTATATACCACATATTGCACATTTATAGCAAGAACCGTTATGACTTATTGCCACATTTTTTATTGTTTCAAATTAACACTTTAGTCATAACAAATATTAAATTTTTAAGAGAGGTTTTGTGACAACAAACTTTTATTGTCACATATAGTATATTATTAGTGACAACACATAGATTATCGTCACAAAATAGATTTTTTGTTTTGAGATAGGCGTTTATATTGTTACCAATAGAGTTTTTGTGACAATACCATTCTTATGTCACAATTAATTAATTTTGATGACAATAATTAATTGTCACTGAAAATATTTCGTTTCAAATCGAAATTGTTGTAACGAATATAATTAGTTTTTGTGACAAACTTATTTGAGTTGTCACCAAAATCGTTTTTATTACACATAAAATTTTATTGTCATATATTCCTAATTATCTGTTACAATTTTAATTGTCACATGAAAGTGTTAGCTACGATTATAAAATGTTGTCACAAATCATTTGTCATACGTGACAATTTTGAAATTACAAATTCACAGAACAACTGTTTGTGACAATAAAATATTTGTTGTCACCATATATCTTTTTTTGTGACAATAATTTAAGTGACAACGGAATTGTTGTCACAAAATACACTGTTTCTTGTAGTGAGTGCAGAATTGTAAAAAAGAGCAGAAAGAAGCTATATAAATAAATACGACTGACTGTAATGTTCACCACTTTATTTGCTCAATTGCTTTCAATGTCGATAGAGAGGCTGGAAGAGTAAAATTATTTATTCACATTTTATACAAGTCCGTGGTATCAGAAATGTTATAAAAAAGCTGTTTGTATTTATTATTTTGGTCTCCTTCAGCTTTAGCATTTATTCTGCCTCAGGTTTTACTATTTCTAGTCTTTGCTTTATTTGCTTCTTGTTTTTTAGTTTTCCCTCAAAACAACTTGAACCTAAACTATATTCCACGTACACTTCTCTTCTCTTCTTCAAAATCTAGATATCTATTAATATTAAAATATTTATCACGAGTTTAATTTCGGTTTTATCAGGAAAGTAAAATGGAGTAACAACCAACATTTCTTCACGGACCAATAACACTAAATTTCCCTTCTGTTTTATGCAAAACCGAATGTCTGTTCGTGAAATAAATTAAAATATGACTGTTAGAAATCAGTTACAAAATTAGTCAACATCAGGTAGACTAATAAATTTGTAACATTCTTTTAAAACATATAATAGAATTCCATTCCGTCGTATTCAACGGTTGTATTTTGTGAAAAAATCTCATTAGACATTTGATAAAATGCAACATGTCAATCATATTCCAAATCATGTCAAAGTTTATGGTCATTCAACTTAATTTCCGTCTTATTCATGCACGAACAAATTAAAAAAAAAAATCTCATGTACAGTTTTGTATGAGAGAAAGAAGTGATGAATCCTTTTTTTGATACCGACTCTCCCAATCCATTCATTGCTTTTCTTTTTGTTACTTCATAAATAGGTGTTTCACTCGATTTTTCGATATTCTTTTTAAATTCCTTATTAAATGAATGGTATGTTTCTCAAAGAATTCATTACCTCATAGAATGCATCAATAATACCATATATTTCATAAGCAATATTCACATGGGAAAACTTAGAACCAAATTGCACTTAGCGTTCTACTAACCTTATATAATAATCAAGAAAAGTCTTCCCGAAACAAAAAAGGGAGCTAAAATGTACATTATAATAGAACTGAAAATGTAACCAAAGTTTAAAATGTAACAAAAGTTTTAACTAAAGAAAATAAAAAGAAATATGAAAGCTAGTTTTCAGTTGTGAAGAGGATTAGATCCACTAGGGACAATCCTCTTTTCAACACCGAACTTCGGGTCAATCTGCCCAGTCGCCTGAAAACACCTGTCAATGTGACGGCAGTTGTGGTGGTGGCGGCAGCGGTGGTTGTGATGCAATGTAGAGGAGGCTTCTTGCAGAAGTGGATGAACTAGTTGCGGGATGATAATAAGAAACAGAAGAAATGATGATAAAAATGTTTTAAGAGACAGAAATGTTTTCATGATATTATGAAAAATAGAGATTTCTATATTTTGAATAGACAACTTATGAATATTTGTAGAGAAGAAGGAAGGAATTGTGATAGGAGAAACATAAAGGATGCTGCTATGCTGACACTATTAATTGCAGCATTTTAATTTATGGCAGTTAGCTGGTTTGTTTTGTTTTTTACCCTTTTAATTTATTGCTCCCAAATTTTATGTTTGATTAATGAACTTCATAAGAAAATTAATGATGCAGTCTTGCTTCCTCGTTCACAAGCATTTGAAGGAATGAGATGATCTGTTCATTTAATGGTAGAAATGATATAATTTGTTTATGCAATTAGTGTGTGGACTAACGCTTTGCTTGGATTAAGACCATGTTCTCTTCAACTTTTAAAACCTGAACTGAACTGAATTTAATTTAACTTAACTTAACTTAACTTAATTTGTTCACATTACTTTTTCAATTATAATTAATCGACGTGACCTGAACTGAACTTAACTTAATTGAACTGAACCAAATTGAAGGTGAAAAGAACAGGGCCTAATGGTATTTAATGCTATAGGGTGGTGTGGTATAGTTCAATTTTAAAAATGTCTTGTTTGGTTCCATAGTTTTGTTTCATGGTATGGTTTTTTCATGATTTTAACTTTATTTTTTTTAAAATTGTGGATTTAATCCATTATCCCTTATATTTTAAAAGAACAAAACCATACGATATCATCCCTTATTTGGTTGGCATAGATCTCTTAATTTTAAATGAAGCATACCATATTATACCATACCTTTTAATAAACTATGGAGATTCATGTGTCAAAGAAAAAGGTTCCACATTCAAATTATATCTACGGTGAACTAGAATTTTTTTTCCATTTAATATAAGTCGAAATGAGGCGATCTTCTTTTTGCAAAAAAGGGGGTTTTACATGCCGCAAAAGCATAATTTTAATGTTTAAGACTAATTTTGTGATACATAAAGATGATCAAATCAGTGCCAGTTTGAGTGGGAAATTTTCTTTGAATTTAATTATAAGCACACAAAACTATTTATTCAATGCTTCGTCAAGTTGCAAATGTAGAAAGTGGCCTCTTGAAGTTGGCAAAAACAACCTTAGTACCACGTGTCATCTTATAATTGGATTGACTTTTCAAACATTAAAAAAAAAGTGACATTATGAGAGTTGAAGTATACGTTTAGAAAATGTTAAACTTTCATTGACTTGCTGAAAGAGTTGTTTGATGAGGCAACTCTGTCAAGTCGGGGTATAAGTGCGCTTTCAGGATTACTCTAACCTGCCCTCTTCTTCTAACCAAGGGAAGACTTTTTGGGATGATCTGTGGAATTTACAAGTTCAGCCGAAGGTGAAGCATTGTCCGTGGGCAGCTGCAAACGATTCCCTCCCATTTGCATTAAAAAGCAGAAGGGTTGATGTGAAGAAAAGGGGTTAATCCATGTTTTTAAAGAGCGAGGAGGTTATGGACGGAGCTGAAGTTGAGGATAGATAAAGTGTGTGGTGACAGATGCCTCCCTTGGTTTCAAGGGGTTTTCTCCATGTTGACTAGCTTTGGTCCCTTTGGGGGGAATATAACAGATGGTGAGCCTCCGAGACCTGATGGGGTTCTAGTAGAGTCAATCCGGGAGGACAGTATGCTGGTCCGAGGAAGAGTAGAGGGGGGTTGAATCGCTCTGAAGCCAAGCGCAGGAAACCGCCAGGTGGAGGGGTGGTGAAAGTTACGGCAGTTCCAGCTGAGAAGGAAGAGTGTACGGTGGGTTTTGTTTGACAATTTGATCAATAAAAAAGTTGAGAACAAATGTACCCAATACAAGCATGCCTTTCAAAGTCAAAAGAGACTTTTAAAAGGGAAAATTTCCATAAATCCAAACTCGTACATCTAGAAGAATACAAGTAGGAAAAGTGTGGTTAATGTCTAAGCAAGTTGATTATTCAATCGGATTCATTGAAAAACATCATTCTATTTTCCGAGCAAACGGCGCCCCCGTTGATTAGCACCATTAACACGGGCATTTAGCTCGTCTACATCATCCTGGAAATGATCCAAAGCTTTTGTATGCCTGAAATTACAGCACAAATGACTTATAAGTTTCATGGAGAAACTGGTCAATGATGCTAAAAAAGCCATTACTTAAAAATATCGAAACTAACCAGTCAATTTCAGTTCCCATGTCAACAGCCATATCCTTGAGCTCTCCTAGCAGATTGCTCAGGTCCGACAGTGCATCGTCCTGCTTCGCCTTTTCAAACTGTTCCGACACAACCCAGAATTTCGTTTGAAAAGGGTAAAAGTGTACATTCATATTTGTATTGTACAAATATTTGTTGCTTCAAAAATAACAACACAAACCTCGACTTTCTGAAATGCATCAGCACTTTCAGGAGGGGGGGTTCGGGTACTGGATCTGGGCTTTGGAGCAGGATTCAATCCCAATTTCTCTCTTTGTTCCAGGTGGTTAACTCTTCTTTTGGGCGAATCATCTAAACATAGCAACAGAAGTTACTAAAAATGACACGCAAAAGAATCAATTAAACTTGAGTTCCTCATAAAAGTGAAACTGCAAGTCATCACATCGTCGACATATGAGAAACAAAACAGGAACTAACCTCTTGAAATAACAGGGCCTCTAATTGGACGACCTTTTTTAGGTTTCCAAGTCTTAGAGAAAATTCCCCCGAGACTTCCCAATAACTTCTCACCCTGCAATCAGAATCAACAACAATGAAACACTTGTTTCACTCAACTTAGTCCAATGATTTAGAAATATCGAGCAACAGTAGCATCGCATGGATGGCAAAGAAGCTAATTCAAAGCCACAAAAGTGATATTGTTAGATAAAAAAGTATGCTGGACACTCATTCAAGTTTTATGTCCAAACATACTTAACTGGCCACAATCAGGTAGCATAGATGATTTACAAATCAACAAAATCCTCAAATGTTTAAAATAACTTAGAAAGAATATCAGACTTAAAACAGTGATAGCTTAAACTTTCTTCTTCATCTTTCATATAAATTCACCATTCAATAAACACACAATTAACATTCCAGAGATTTTAAGGCCCTTGGATGAAATATCTTGATGATAACCAAATTAACTACATATATGCAAAATAATCAAGCAAACAGTAAGGTAAGAGCTCAGTCAAATGATATTATAATTGCTCCATAGACACAGACTCTCTTTTGCATTTCCAGCATGATCTGAAACAGAAAGCCTCATGAAGCGCAGATAGCCTATTTATTGAAATAGTGCTGAAGCATAAACACTGGGAAAGTTAAGAAGGCTGCAATTTCCAGGAACAAAAATTCATTCAGATATGTTCTTAGATGCAGATACTGAATTCTTTGAGTGTGCAAGTACACCATGTTCATTTGCTAAGAAAATAAACATTAAAGGTAACGTCTTCGATGGAAAATTGTCATAGCTATAAAATTAGTCAATCAATCAACAGATGCAAAGCTATTAACATATAAAACAATCCCCAACATGAAAACTGCTGATATAAAACTGAATCATGCTTCTAACAGAATTCACAAATATATCACAGAACCATGTAAACTCCAACCAAAATCCATCAACAGCTAAGTGTGCAATTGCAGGTAAAACAATAGAAAGCTAGTCTTCATTTATTCTCATCATCAATTGTTTATGTTTTTAGCATCAATAACTTAAGTTGGCAAACAAAAGTCATACCCGACTAAGGTCTTGATCAATCTCCACAGTGACATTGTGGTTCCTGGTAATTTGCTCTCCTTGCTGATGCAAGGTAACCAGAGTTTTAGTGGCATCCTCTCTGATTTCCTCAGCAATTTTCAAGCAGCCATGGACAGCTTTTGTGGTCTCTTCAGCCTTGTATACAGCATAGTTCTCCAATTCCTGTACTGATTGATTCTCGAACCCTCCATCATCACGGAAATTGTTCTTGTACTTATTTCGTGCTGATGAATAAAGGGAATATGAAGAAGTCGATGAGGTTTGTACTTCTTTATAATCATCATCAAAAGGATTGGTGCCAAAATTAGCAGTCAGATTGGTTTCTGACGAAGTTTTATTTGAAGATTTAAGGCTGGACTCTGGGGGAGTTTTCCTAGAAGGTTTGAAGGTTGGCTTGTTGTCCAACTCATCATCAGAATCAAATGGGTTAGAACTATGTATAGGATACCCAGGGTCAACCTTACTGTGAGCAACCTTTATAGGAGATTTCTTTAAGCCAAACATTCTCTCAAGAGAATAGAATATAGAGATTGAAAAGGAAGGTGATTGTAATCAATTCAAAAAATCCTGGAGAGGACAAAGCAATGAATATGTCAGTGTGTGAAAACGAAGTAATTGGCACGAATATAAGTAACCAGAATTCTAATAGCATCCAAATTTAAGCATAAGCAAGTTTATCAGGCAGCGGTAGATATTTGAAGATGATACTCAAGATCGGACCCAAAATTCAAAACTGATGTAGGCAAGCAAAGCAACAGTGAAAAAAGAGTTCAATCAAGTAAATCCTATTTCGCATTACATAGTTGATACAGAAAAACAAGATGTAAGGCGAAATACTTTGAAAAAGTGACACAAAAGGGGAAATATTAAGGAACAAACAAAAAAACGCAAGCATCAATCATATTTTGACTGGAAACAAAAGAACAGTAGGACCGCTCCATCACAACGGATAACTCAAATAATATCACAGATTCAATCAATCAAAGATTCAAACTCTCAATTAAAAATCCAGGAAGTAAGAGGAGTAAACAACTGGAGTTGAAACTACACC
This sequence comes from Euphorbia celastroides, assembly GCA_948291685.1. NCBI lineage: Eukaryota > Viridiplantae > Streptophyta > Magnoliopsida > Malpighiales > Euphorbiaceae > Euphorbia > Euphorbia celastroides. Next base: position 10,003 of record CAOJBJ010278866.1, read on the forward strand.
CGCTTAATTTTGTCGCCGATGAGAGCTATAGCAAATATGACAAGAAATTGAAAGAAGAGATCAATTGAAAAAAAATCAAGAAGGCGAAGAATCAGAAGCATATCCTAAACAAACAGAAAAGAAAAGAGAATTGAAGAGATAAAAAAAGATCAAGGACGGCGAATAGAAAGGGGATCAACAGAAAGCAAGAAAGAGGGGAGAGAATCTCGGAATACCTGATGAATTGGAAGAGGGAAATTGCGAAAACCGAATGGAAAGGCAATCCCAAAAGAATCTGTGGAATATAACGAAGGGTTAGAGATAGAAAGAGACGCGGACAAAGTAGAGAGGGCGGAAATTGGGAAGAGGAAGACGATTCCAACGACTATATTATTACTATTATTAATTTAAATACTATGAAAAAGGTTTTTCACCTCAATTTGTACTACCAAATTCGGTTTTGGTTTAAAAACCAAACTGAACCAGACTGAACCGAGTACTAAATAATAAGAATGTTATAACTAACTCTCGAACCTAATTTATTTAGGTCTGATTTGAACCGAACCTAAATGATTTGGTTTGGTTCGGTTTGATCCAGTAAAAATTTAAATATTTTTTTTAATTATTCTATCTAGTTTTTTTAATTGTATTTTCCATTAAATTAATTATTTTACTTTTATTGTCTTTTTACCTTAATTTTATTAGCTCAATTATAATATTTTAAAAATAAAAATAACAAAGTTAATGAGAAAAGCAATAAAATAGTTAAAAAAATAACTAAATGAAATGGTTTTCATTATAAGATTGTCAAATTTGAAATGGAATAATACAAATAGACTAAGAATGAAGTAATATCGAACCAAGTTTATAATTTTTAAACTTTTAAGGTTCGAGTATTTTTAGTTTTGTATACCTCTTCCACAAACAAGAAATACAAATAAAAACATAAAATAAATATTTTGATTCGGTTCTCGATCTATACGGTTCTTGAATCTTAGAATCGAGAACTGAACCAAATTTATAAAAAAAATAAAATTAAAGAACTAAGAATCGAACTAAATAACTTCGATCCGGTTCAATTCGGTCCAATTCGGTTCGATTGTTTCAGTTTCTTGCTCTCCCCTAGTTAAGGCCATTTTTTCAGAGTTTTTTATACTATACCCTCATCTACTAATTGATAATTATCACTTTTATTTTATAAATAATAAAATTATATAAAAATATAATATAAAAAATTCAACTCTCTATATAATTTTTTGACTATTAAATTATTAAAACCGAATCTAATGAAAAAGTCTACACCTCAATTTGTTATTTAGAAGGCTAATCCTCTCTCTCCCTTAGACAATTCCAACGACTATATTAATTATCCAAATCAAATGAAAAAGTTTTTACCTCAATTTGTACCCATTTGGACCAGTCCTATTAGTCAAGCCTGCTCTCTTTTGGATATTTAAAAACTGAATTAAACTAAAATTTAACAGATATTTTTATTATTGTTTTTTATTTGTTTTTTTTTATTTATCATTTTTATGTAAAATTATATGTGTAAAGAAGTTCATTATATATTAAACATATATAAATGAAAATTTTACTTATAATTTATAGGATAAACTTTAAAAATCTCTTTAAGATTTGCGATTTTTACAAAATCACTCTTAAAATTTGTTTTTTTTTTTTTTTGCAAAATCATTTCTGCGGTTTTGGACCGTTAGCAAAAGACGGATTTTCCATCCAAAATCTGTTAAGTGCTGACGTGGCACAGGGATAGACGAGTCAAATTTTGTTTTGACAAGGGGTAAAATGATCCAAATACCCCAAAAATCTTTCAAACCCTAATTTCCTACTCTGGCCGTCAAACCCTATCACCGGCCAAACGCCGGCACCGGTATCTCGCCGGGAAATCATGATGCCAGCGGAGAAAACCCAAATATCGCCGGCAAATCGTGATTCAGGCGAGATCTCGTCTATCTCTCCTCTATTTTCGGCGGAGAAAACCGAGATGTGCAGGAAAAG
>CAOJBJ010279379.1:0-12327 GCA_948291685.1 Euphorbia celastroides
AAAAGTTGAAAGTTGAAACTATAAGTATAACAAGGGTAGATACAAGTCAAACATAAATCCAAAAGAGCTTGAGCAATGATATTTAACATTCTCTGTACATTTGAATCTTATCCACCTTAAGTATCAATCCCTCTCCAATGCATAGTTGTTAAGGGCGCAAGGCGCACTGAGGCGCTAGGGGGTCGATTATGTCGAGGCGCGAGGCGCGCGCCCGACGAACTTGAGGCGCATAACAAAAAAAGGAACTAGTAAATTATTAAGTGCTATCATTAACAAATCTGGAACATAGCAAATGATAAAGACATAGTCCATCAAAGTTTAGGCAACATAACAACAATATGACATGTAAAGAAACTGCGAGAGGAGAGAAGTACTGCGTAAATAAAAACTGAAAAAGACAAAATAAATGATTGTGATGAACTAAGTTTAGACTAGTTTGTGCTCCTTTTCTAAAAAAATCTATCTTGAATATATACAAATACAGAAAATGCTGAAACAGAATTTAATAGGATTCTTGATGAAATAGAATTTGATGAAAATGTTGTCTCTCTCTATATACCGTGGCTACTGCCCATTAATCTCTATCTCTATATTTTTTTGAAATTGTATTAAATATGATATCTAACTCTTTATCTTTTATCCCTAGTATTTGAAAAATATTAGTCACTTGCCTATGTAGTCATCTTTTTTCTATTGTTTTTACTTATATATTTAATGTAATTTAATGGTGAAAGTTACACAGTCCCGAAAAACACCAAAATACTCTCAAAAAATTCACCAGATTCACTGAGGCGCACCGAGGCGTGCCTTTTTAACAATTTCTGAGGCGCGCCCGTAACAACTATGATCCAAACAGCTGTTCTTATCACAAACACATAAAACATAGCTAACGAGCACTTTACTTAACGTAAGCTAAGGTCAACGAAAACACAATCATTAAGAGATTTAGAACATTGAACTCACTTTGAAATTTGAAACCATACCTGCAAGTCATGTGATAACATCCTTCAGCAAGTTCGATCATGTGGCTGCACTTCACACACTGGCGCCACAGATTCCTATTAGCAAGCGACTTCAGTTTCACATCTTCAGAAGGAGGATCAGGATTTCGCCTTTTGTAAGCACGACAACTCATGCCCTTATGCCAGGGGACCTTGCAACTAATACAGAAGCGCCCCCGGCACTCCATGCACACCCGGGACCCACTACGCCTAGAACCACTTTCCTGCCTCTTGGAATATTCATAAACATCGCGCTTCGACATCAATGCCGAGCACTTGGGGTACGGGCAGTACACTTTTTCTGCAGCGGGAATAGAAGCCTCTTTTATCCTCAGGCGGAATGTGTCAACTAATTTTGATGTCAAGAACTTGTTAGAGCTCTCAACATCGAGCTCGGATTTGCACCCTTCGTGGGGACACTTAGGCACTATTCCATCAAGCAGCTTTGCTTCCACGTGCTGTTTCATGCACGAGAAGCAGTAGCGATGCTTGCATTCTTCAACTGAATACATGCGTTTAATGTCGGTGTCCTCTAAACAGATAACACAAGTCTCTCTGATGGTTTCCTGGCCGTTAGATTCTGCGGGTTTTGTGATCTGAGAGAGTGTAGCATCTCTTGCAAATTCGGATGCAAATTTTATGTCATTGTGTGACACAAGGGTGGGATTGCAATATGTGAATTTTCTTTGAAGAACGGACACCTCATTCACTAACATGGCGACCTCACGCTGCTTTGCTGGCCGTTTTCCTGTAACCTGCACCGTAGTAAAAAAATGGAGGAACAAACATTATAGGATCCCGGACTAGAGTTCTTTGAAGGGAACTCAAGTATTTATATCAAAGATTTATGTGTTTTAGATGCCACAGACCAATCAAAGGGGAAGGCCAACAACATAAGGGCTTCACTTCTAGGTAAGGTCAAATAAATTCCAAACTGTTAAGAGTTCAATTCAAAAACATAGTTAAACACAAAGTGAGAAAACTTACATATCGATAAAGCTTTTCGTAATCACAAAAAATAGTGATTCTCTTAAGGTCCAAGGCAAGAGCAGCATTAAGGCCTTCAATCAACGCCTGTGCCTCGGCTGACTTCCGGCTCAATCCACTCCCAGACAATGCCTTGCTAACCTCAAACACCAAATTGTCCTCGGGATCGCAGATTGCGACCCCAATCCCACCAAAAACCGCCTCCTGGCCATCCACAATCTCTTTGATCGCCAAACCCTTGAAATACAACCTAAAAACACTGTCCCTGTCGTTAAATATGTCCGAAGGAACAGTGAGTTGATCGACCGCTGAGGCATCGATGGCTTCTTGGAGTTGGAGTTGGAAAGCCAGGTCCGAATCTGTTTCACGGTACTCGCCCGCCATGAGGTCCCGCCGTTGCTCCAGCGAGAGCCGTGTAAAGAAAGACCACATATGGGTGGAGGTTGATTTTATCTGTAAGTAGGGCTGCATAAACCGATAACCGAGCCCAAAGTGAAATAAAAATATTGAACTGATCCGAATTGAACGTTTTGGTTCTTAAAATCTAATATTTTGGATTTTAGTTTAAATTTTACTCCCTCCGTTTTTTATTAAGTGACATTTCAGAGATTGTGTCTAGAATTAAGAAACATTAATTAGGAATATAAGTTTACTCATTTATCCTTATTTAATGTGAAGATTAGAATTAATGCTTGGATTTTGTCCAATTAAATACTATGGATAAAATTGAAAGAAGCAAATAACTATATATCTTAAAAGGTAAGAAAGACACTTAAAAGGTAAGAAAGATATTTATAAAAAAACAAGGAAAATTGGCTAAAAGGTCACTTACTAAAAAACGGAGGGAAACGAACTAAATTAGGAGTAGTTTTTATATATAATTGAACTTCAAACCGAACCGAACTAAATTAGAAGTAGATATGAAAAGATTACATATGCTAAAACTAAAACGTAAAACCTTACTAATCTCATAATCTAATTTAGTTATATTTATTAGGAATGAAATCATTAAACTAAATATATCATCTTCCCATTTTATTTCTTCAAAAGGGTTTATTCTTTGGTGTTGGACGATAAATGCATCAAATATTTCCTTGTCTACATAATTTTATTATATTGATTGACAATTAAATATATAAATGTAAAAATATTTTACTCAGTACCACCAATCCGGTTTTAACCAACTCAAACCAAATTTAATTGAAATAAATTTGGTTTGGATTCACCGAATCAAATTATATTTGGTTCTGTTTCGATTCTTATTTCCTTCAAATTTGATTTCAGTTTGAATCGAATCGGTTCGATTTTTGGACCAAAACAAGTTTTGCCCACCCCAATATGAATCTTATTATGGCTCTGAGGTATGGAAAATTATAGAAAAGAATCTTCCTTTTAGGTACAATTACGATGTAAGGAATGATAATTAAAGTTAAAATATTTTATTGGTGTGAGTTATGTTTAAAATCTCCATTTAATATCAGTTGTTTAATTGTGTGATTCTAAAAGGATACAGTCCTCTATAAAAAGACCAAAACGAAATACTTAGTTCCAATTGAGAAAGAATGTCATCCAATCACGTATCATTTGAAAATTTTTAAATTACGTAAAATCTGGAAAATAATATGTTGTTGTGGGCGTCCACCAAAATTTGGTGTGCTCTGCCATAACATTTCCACTTTTCAACTTACATGAAATAGGGTTGTGTTCTTTTTCAACTTATTTGGATTTAGCATAATTGAATTGAAATTAAATTTAAGTGATATTTATTGAAGTTAACGAAATTCAAGTTTATGTAATTTTTGGTTGAAATTTTAGCTTATACATGGTAGCAAAACATATGTAGTAGCATAAAAGTGTCCTCCATTTACTTGCCTAAATTTGTTTTTTAAGCATTTCAATATCTAAATCATTTTCCTAACATGAACTTGGAGCCTCCTTTGTGTGTTGTTCATTTGATTTGAGTTACTAAATCATTTTCCTTCGAAAAAAATATTCATTAAATTGGAAATATGAATAGAAGTATATTACTATATCAAACACATTTAGGCCTAATGTCTTATTTGGGTCCCCAACTATTCCTCGAATTTTAGTTCGGGACTCAAACTTTGCAAGTCACCAGTTTAGGTTCTCAACTATGGAAAAATGATGCAGTTTAGATCCTGAAAATCACTTAACCAGACGCAACCCGCGCGTGTAGTTCACCTTCTTGCTACTTCGACTTTTCAAACCTATAAATAATTGACACCTGTATTATAACGTAAAAAATAAAAAAAAAATAAAAAAACCACCCCTTCCCCTTCGCCATCTCCCTGCAAAAATAACCCAACCCAGTCATTCCCTTTCTCCCAAATTCATCGTCGATTTCCCTTTCCCTCAAACCGCCGCTCTTCCAACCGCCTCTCCTCCAGCTGCCGCTTCTCCACCGCAGCACCGCCAGTCACCTCTCTCCTCCGACCATCTCGCTTTCCCGACCAATAATAACCCGTCCCTTTCCCGATCTAAACCTCACCCATCATCCAGTAACCGGTAATTTCGCCGGAATCAATGGAGTTTCAGGTGATTATTGGGTCGTTTTCGGGTGTGGAGTTGGCGACGATAACTAATTGCCTTTTATCTCCCCTTTTCTTCTCTTTTTTCTTTCTTTTGTGTTAGGGTTTCAAACCATTGTAGCAATTGGCTTTCAATTAGTGATTAGTTTCAGTGATTAGTTCAATTGGTGATGAGAGTTGCAGTTCGGTTTGCATCTTTTGTGGGTTTTTTCTTTTTTTTTTTTTTGTTGATTTTGGTTATTTGTTGTTGATTTGTTTTGATTTTAGCTGGATTTTGTCACCGGTAAAGTAAAACGTGCTAGAGTTTGAGTTCAGATTTTCAGTGGCGATGTGATTTTGGTTGCCGGGAATTGATTTCGGGATTTGATTTCAGTTTCGATTGTGTGTATGGATTGTATTGATTTTTGTTGATTTAGTTAATGTTGATTGATTTTGGTTTTTTGGTTGAAAATTTGTTGCCGGAGAAAGTTATGGTCGCCGGAATATTAAAAAATTTTGGACAGTTGATTTTTTCCGCGGGAATTTGCTCGCCGGAAATTTTTTTGTCGCTGGAAAAATTGAAACGCGTCGGAAAAGTCACCGGACGCCACATCGGATGCCACGTCAGACTCAGGCCCTTAACTGCACCACTTTTTCATAGTTGAGGGCCTTAACTGGTGATTTGCAAAGTTTGGATCCTAAACTGAAATCTGGGGAATAATTGGAGGCCCAAATAGGACATTATGCCTTTAATTAACGACTTCTCTAAATATAACGGCAAAATATGAAAAAAGAGAGGTACAGCTGTTAATTGTCGGTTACAGAAGAAGGGTAATTTGGTAAAAGGAGCCACGCGCTCCCTCCTATATAAACTGCCCCCGTCAAAGCGTTTATGTCACTGAAATCCTCTGAGAATTGGTTTAGCGTCTTCTCTCTGCTGCTCTATTCATCCATCTGCTCTTTTCCGTTTGAATCGGTAAAGTTGCATTTTTCTTTTTGTGTTGATCGTTCTCTATTTGTTTTCCTTTTTGTAATCTGTCGATTGTTTTGTTGTTTGATAATTGATTTATTGTCTGTCTTTGCATTTTCTGGACAGAGTTTAGGGAAAGAACGATTTCCAAAAGAGCTCAAGTTCTTGAATCGCAACATTTTCATATTTGTAAGTCCTTTGTCTGCCGTTGCTCTTCGGAAACGTTTTAAGGCGATTGCTTCTTGGTTTCTCATTATTATTTGCATATTTTTGGTGAAAAATTGGTATTTGTGATGTCAATTTTGTTTATTTTTTGCTTTGTTTACTTAAAGACTTTCGTTCCCCGATTTGAAATCTGTTGGCGTTTATTGAATTTCTCTAATTTGAAATTCATTGGCATACATGTGTGTGCCTTCTGTATTGTTTAGAATCTGGGCTTAATTTTTGTATTGGAGAAAATTATTGCTCCAATATTGTTTCTTTTGAATGGCGTATTTTTTTATCTTTCTTATGTTCTAAAAAAAGGGATATTGTTCGGTAGGCCGTTCTTGACATTTTTTCTTCTTGGGAAAAACAATACAAAAAAATAACTAGTTAAAGTCCCCCAATTTGAAAGCAAAGATAATAATTTAAAACTTTGAATACAATAGGATTTGAATTCATGACCCTCCATATCATTTATTTTTCGAATGTCATATTTTATTTAATGTAGTTGGTTTATTTTTACATTTCTCACATTAACCACTCAAAACAGCTTAACCAAACTACAATTTTTGGGTCTTAGGTCTTCCGTGCAGATACCTAATTATTCTCTTTAGTTTGTTTAACGTTTACTACATGAAAGACGGTTTCTTATGCCTAATGGTTTCTGATACCTAATGTTTTGTTCGTGCTGTGGCAGGAAAGACTGAATGATCTAATGGAGTCTAAAGGTGACAAGAAGAAGTCTAGCAGTAGTAAAACCTTGTTTTACGAAGCTCCCTTAGGTTACAGCATTGAAGACGTTAGACCTGCTGGTGGAATCAAGAAATTCAGATCTGCTGCTTACTCCAACGTGAGTTCGATTTTTAGCTTGTTGTGCCTCTTATTTATCTCATTTAAATGGTTTACTAATCTGATTTTATGGTTTGTTTTGCAGTGTGCTCGCAAACCATCCTGAGACTCCCTCAAGTGTTGACATAATTATATTTTAGTCCGCTCTTATTGCCATTTTGCTTCCCCTTTTTTCTGCTTTTTTTGCTAGATTACCTCTCTACGTCCTTAGTTCTTTTCTTCTTGTTCGAAGATGACTGTGCCTGTCTCCGCTACTGTCTTTGAAGGCTATGAGAAGAGGCTTGAAGTATGCTTCTCTGAGCCCAGCTTCTTTGCTGATCCTCAAGGGATGGGCCTCCGTTCTCTGTCCAAATCCCAAATTGATGAGATTCTCGAGCCAGCTGAATGCACCATTGTCAGCTCACTTTCAAATGCTCATCTGGACTCATACATCCTCTCTGAATCTAGCCTCTTTGTGTACCCTTACAAAGTCATCATAAAGACTTGTGGGACCACTAAACTGCTCCTTTCAATCCCTGCAATCCTGAAACTGGCTGATGCCCTTTCCCTCAAAGTTTGCTCTGTGAGGTACAGCCGTGGGACCTTCATTTTTCCCGGGGCCCAGTCGTTCCCCCACTGCAGTTTCTCTGAAGAAGTAGCGACCCTCGATGCCCATTTCAGCAATCTCGGGTTGAAGAGTGTTGCTTATGTGATGGGTAGTCCTGATAAAGCACAGAAGTGGCACGTGTACTCTGCTTCCGCTGATGTTGAGAACCGCTCTCACCCAATTCACACCCTCGAAATGTGCATGACTGGTCTTGAGAGGGACCGGGCATCGGTTTTCTACAAGTCCCGATCCAGTTCAGCTGCTGTAATGACCGAGGAGTCCGGCATAAGGGAAATCCTCCCGCGGTCAGAAATATGTGATTTTGAGTTCGACACGTGTGGCTATTCCATGAACTCCATTGAAGGGGATGCTGTGTCTACAATTCACGTGACTCCCGAAGATGGGTGCAGCTATGCGAGCTTTGAGTCGGTTGGGTACAACTTTGAAGAGGTGAACTTGGGTGCACTGCTGGACCGGGTTTTGGCGTGCTTTGAACCGGCGGAATTCTCGGTTGCAGTTCACAGCAACGGATTGGACGGAGAGAAATTGGCAGTGGATGTGAAGGGGTATTGCTTCAGAGGGAGTTGCTATGAAGTGCTAGGGAACGGTGGATCCATTGTCTACTGCAGCTTTGAGAGGATCAAAGGGTGTGTGTCGCCTAGATCGATCCATAATAAATGTTGCTGGAGCGAGGACGAGGAGGTTGAAGAGAAATAGTTTAAAGTGAAATTAAATAAATTGCTGTTAGGCAGTGCGGTTGTTATGCCCATGGTCTAGTTTAGGCAAGAATGAAGTGTGTTAAACTGTTAGGTTGTTATTATGTTTTGCATTATGTCCCCTCCATTGGGTGAGTGGACTAGGATAAGCTTATGTTGTGTAAGCATCAGAAGTGAATAAAATTACTAGCTTTTTAGTATTCTTTTTGCAGGCAGATTGATTAGAGCATTTTAACTACAATCGAGAAAGCATTAGTCTGGGTGTCTTCACCCTTGAGGGTTTATATCGTCAGTAGTTTTGGATGAAGTAACAATGATGTTTTAAAGAACTGAAATTGTATAACAATGGCTTCGATCACTAAAAGTCCTATACCATAATTTCAAGCATATTAAAAAGAAGAAAACTTGCATTCTCTTTGAAAAGGGTTTAATAATAGAAAGATCTCGATAGTAGTTTTGTAGTTAAACTAATTGTTGTATAGAAAGGAGGAAGGTGAGGACGAGGCAAATACATTTATAAATTTTGACTTTAAAAAGGGGTATAGAATGAGATCAGAAAGGGTATTGGTTAAATCTAAAACTGACATGAAAATTGGTACAAACTAATCAAGTTTCTACTAAATGGGTAACATGAAATTTGGATGTAATTGGTTGGTAAAAATTAGAGTTGTTCATCAGGCAGGCCTGGATCGGGTTCAGGCCGGACTTATCGGGCTTTCAAATAAAAGTACGTAACCAAGCTCGGCCTAGCCCATAGTTCTTCAATGTCGGGTTCGAGCTAGGCCTAAGATGCATTCCCAAACCCGGTCTGAAGCCCATTCTTTATTTTCAATTTTTTATGCATTAAAAATTAAAACTAATAAAAATAAATATAATAAAAATCAAAGAACACAGTTTTCTTGATTCACCAAAATATTGATTTGTTATGACTTATGACTTATGGATATAATTCTGAACCATAACATCTAATATGAAATAAATTTTTTATTATTAGTTAGGCCGGGCTCGGGCTTTTACACATATACCAAGCTTAGCCCATCAAATTTCAAATTTTATGGGGCTTGGACTCGGACCGGATTTAATAAAAAAATTGATATCTAAACCCGGTCCATAGAGCCGGATTCGGGCCGGCCCGTGAACTACTGAAAACTACAATTTCCCATTTCCCTTTGTTTGAAAGTGTAAGGCTTGAAAAACCCGAACAACAACTAAACCCAAGGGCCCTTCATCAGTCAGATATGTCGTAGGCACAAACTATTCCTTATCCTCCTCACCTTGACAACGCGCATTCTCCGGTTTCATCTTCCTTGTTATTCTACAATCTCAGGTTCCTATTTTTTTTTCCACATCTTTACCAATTTTTTGTATGATTGTTCAAGAAACATCCGTAAGCTATTCTTTCTCTATCAATGGGAACTTTTAAATTTCATTTTTAGGTATTGGCTGTTCGTTGTGTACTTCATCGATATGGCTACTCTTTCTGTTGTCTGTAATAATGGGTTGTTATCAAGTAAGGTGCATTTAAGTGTTATTAGTGGAAAAATTGTGTCTTTGAGGAGAAACACTATCATATGCTGTTACAGCCCATTGGCAACTGACAATCGGGTAAGTTCTAAGTCCAGTTCATTTCAGTCTCCTTTGTTGGGTTTTTGTGCTTGTTCCCAGTCTCAATTTGGGTTATCTGGCAACAAATTGAGAAAAAGATCACATAATGGAGTAAGAAAGAAGTTTTCATTGAGATTGAGACCGAGATTGCGGTTATTCACTACTAGATTGAAGAGGGTTACAGTGAAAGCACTTTTAAAAGATGTTGGATTGTTCATTAGAAAGAATGCAAAAAGATTGGCACTTTACAGTTCAATCTCTGCTGCTTTGGGGTTTTGCTACTTGTTTCTGAGGATAACTGCTTCCCCAAATCCGAAAACTGTCCCGTACTCTGAATTTATCACTAGCCTTCAAAATGGTTCGGCTTCAAATGTTTTACTCGAGGAGGGATCTCGCCGTATATATTATAACACGAATCCAAATCCAACTTCTCAAGATTCTGAAGAGATAGATATTGTGAGTGGTACTAGCCGAGTTTCGAAAATGGATAAGTTGAAGGTGTTCTCTTGGCCTAGAGGTTCGGCTCCTGAATGGAAATTTTTGACCAGGAAAATTGAGCGTGATGAGAAATTTCTGCTGAGTTTGATGAGAGAGAAGGGAATTGTGTATAGCTCAGCTCCTCAGTCGGTTTTGATGTCAATACGCGGGACATTGATAACTATTATTTCGCTTTGGATTCCTTTGACCCCTTTGATGTGGCTTCTTTATAGGCAACTTTCTGCTTCTAATAGCCTTGCCAAAAGGCGCCGGCCTGATAATCAGATAGTCAATTTTGATGATGTGGAGGGTGTTGATGTTGCTAAAGTGGAGCTCATGGAGGTAAACATGGCTATTTGTTTTATGGTTGAAAAATAGTTCTGTTGTTGTGGGAATTTAATCTGTTGCTGATAGCTTCTCTAATGGATTTAGAACATGGAATGCTTTAAAACCCTTTTGTCTTTACTTTTCTTTTTATCGTTTTTTTTTCTTTCATTCATTATTATACTTCTAATGCATTTGGTTAGGGATATAGTATTATGCTTGACCATTGCTGTCAGTCCAATTTGTAGAGAAGCTGAACAAATTTGAATGAATTTTTCTGGTGAGGCACATTGAGACTTGGCATTTAAGTTCACCAATTAAATTTTAAACAGAGCAATAATTCATGGAGAACTTTGTTGTAGGATTTTTGGTACACTGAAAACTACTGCTTAATTCAACTTCGTAACACTTCAATGTAAACTCTTAGCAGATCAAAACCTTCAGTATAGTTGTATACGGTGGATTAAAATTTGTGGAACGATAAATTTGCCCCTTAACTATTTGGTTGTCACAAAGTCCAATTAGCTTCAAAATTGTTATATGGACATGTTGGCTTCAATTTCACCCCTCATCTGAATTTGCTTGAAAATTTGAGATTCAAATTCAGAGTTTTTATTCAACTTAGCATGACATTGAATCAAATGTTTCATGTGAAATGCCATATAAATTTTGTGGCAGAAAAAATGTCAAAATGAATATGAAAACCCAAGATTCCGGTTTTTCATATAAATCTTGTTTGCTGAACTGCTTTTTTTCCTAGATGCATCTTGTATGTATTGGTTCCATTTTGTTTATTGATTGATGCAAGTCATGTTTGCAGATTGTGTCATGCCTGCAAGGAGCCTTAAATTACCAAAAACTTGGAGCAAAATTGCCGAGAGGGGTGCTACTAGTGGGCCCCCCGGGTACAGGGAAAACACTGCTAGCTCGGGCTGTGGCAGGAGAAGCAGGAGTGCCCTTTTTCAGTGTGTCTGCCAGTGAATTTGTGGAGCTATTTGTCGGAAGAGGAGCTGCTCGCATTAGAGATCTCTTCAAGGGAGCTCGGAAATGTGCTCCGTCGATCATATTCATAGATGAACTCGATGCTGTTGGCGGGAAACGCGGAAGAAGCTTAAACGACGAGCGAGATCAGACATTGAATCAGGTCACTGAATGCTTATATCAGGGCTAGGTAGCACGGAAACGGAAACTAACACTGGGAATCGACATTATTAAAGAAAAAAAGGCTAGGAAACTAGGGAAAACGTGTAAAGTTTCGGTTTCCGACACTGACACAAAACGTGGAACATCGGTGTTCGGGAGTTTTCGTGCTTCCTAGTTTCAAGGTCAATAGGAAATGGCCTTTTTGTTAGGCATTGTTGGTAATGTTGTTGTTGTTGTTGTTGTTTTTGTTGTTTGGGCAGTTGCTTACAGAAATGGACGGATTCGAGTCGGAAATGAAAGTGGTAGTGATAGCAGCAACGAACAGGCCGGAAGCACTGGACCCCGCGCTTTGTAGGCCAGGCCGGTTCTCGAGGAAGGTGTTTGTGGGAGAACCCGACGAAGAAGGAAGAAGAAAGATATTAGCACTTCATTTCAGAGGAGTTCCGCTAGACGAAGACGTACATCTCATCTGTGATCTGGTCGCTTCTTTGACTCCCGGTTTTGTGGGCGCTGACCTGGCAAACATTGTGAACGAAGCGGCTTTACTCGCCGCCAGGAGAGGCGGAGAGCGGCTGACAAGGGAAGATATAATGGAAGCAGTTGAAAGAGCAAAGTTCGGGATAAATGAGGGGCCGGTGAAGGCAAGTGCTGTAGGCAAGTTGTTTCCGTGGATTCCGTCGCTAATCAGAAAGAAAGAAAGTGGTTTGCAAGGTCCTTTGGGTTATCAGACTCTTAGCTGAACTGTATTATTGGACTTTGGAAGATGGTTTAAAATCATCAATGATACACAAACTTGCACTTTGACCTTAAAACTTTACCGTTGACTGCCTATGAAACCGGTAAACAAACTAATTTATGTTTTTTTTTCATCCTTTCAATTAATAATTTTCCTCTTATACTTTAAGTTTTGAGTTTTGACAACTGTAATTTTTCTCCG
>CAOJBJ010279413.1:0-11486 GCA_948291685.1 Euphorbia celastroides
ACTTTTTCTTCTGAAAAAGCATGCTTATAGCTTCCACTTGCTTTTGCAAAAACTTCTCACGTCGACATTTTTAAAACTCTCAGCAGAACTTTTATCTTCTGCTAAAAACCAAAATCATACGCATGTTTTTAAAAAATAAGCGAGTGTCCTTAAATTTTTAAATCTTAAATTTTATTCCTAGGAAAGGCGAAAGGACTTTTCTGGTATTAGAAATTTATTCTTTTATCTATTTTTTTAACAAAAAAAAGAAATTTGGATTAAATTCGGATATCGAAAAACACAAAAACATGTTTTAACAAAACTTCAAACTATATAATATATTTTTAAAGTTTACTTAATTTCTTCATGAAAAAAATATTTAAAAGAGTTATTTTAGTAAATTACATTAAAATACTAAAAAAGCTCTGCTAGAGTGTTAACATATAAATATAATTTATATATTGAAATAGTTGTATCGGAACTCTAACTCATGTGTTACTATTAAATGAGAAAAACTGTGAGTTGAATCAGGCACCCCTTACAAATTAAACATTGTGAATAATTTTTGATCAATTAACCGTTATATGTTCACCAAATAAAAATATACATTGAATTTCTTTTAAAAGTTAATCAAGTTATTTAAATATTTTTTTTTAAATGTTTATATGTGGTGCGTTTGTGGAATAATACCCTAAAATTGGAGAAGAATAAAAAATAAAAAAAATGAATGAAGAGACATATTTTGGTGATTAAAATATGAAGAAGAGAAGGAATCAAAAGAGAGTGCGTGATCAGGGCGCCGCGTCCAGCCGTCCGCTAACTACAAAAACAAATAATGGAATTACCTTTATTTCTTTTCTTTTCTTTTTCTTTTAGAGCATCATTTCATTTCATTTGAAACCCCACTCCTATTTATTCACCTATCCACCCCACCTCTCTACCTAATCTAATTATTTTTTAATCATTCCCTTCTATTATTTCCTTTATTTTTTGTTCGTCAATAAATTAATTTTCCTCTTCGAATAATTTATTTTTAAAAAAATCATAAATAAGAACTTCCACAAAACTCTTCATTTATCATGAATTATTAACAAATAACCCCAAAATTGATATTGATGATAAAAATAATTGGTGGTATGATAAATTAACTAATAAGAAATTTTTATGTTATAAAATTAAGAAGTAAGACATATCTTATGGTGAATTTTGTTGTTTCCTTACTTTGTTATCATTACCATCAGATTGAATTTTATCCCATTAATTCAATGATGATAATATAGCAAAGTAAGATTATCTTTGACAAAAATAAAGTAACGGCCTTCACCAAGTAAACTTGACTAAATAATAAAATGTTGTCTCCAAACAATTAGAGTAGGGTGAGGAGGCCTCTAAATTTGGAGCAATCCACCCTCATCTCTAAATTTGAAGCTCCCTTTTAGACAAGGTTAAAAATGAAGTAAACTCCACTTATGAATCACACTTGATTTTGGCCTAAGTAGAAACCAAAAAGTTACGGTTTGTCACTACCAAATTGTTTCTTCGCATGTAAATAAAACAAAGAAGTTTAGGATATTTTAGTTGAATTATCATCTGAATTTCTTTGCAATACTTCCTCTGTTTTAAATAAGTGTCATTTCTTCGATATGCGTTATTTTTTTTATTAGGTGTCATTTTCAATTTCCAATTTACTATGATGGGTTCTTTTCCTATTTTATCCCTAGTAAAAGACAAATAAAGTAATAAAGAGTCATGTTTTACTTTGTAATGCCCTACTTTTTTTATGAATGTAATACACTACTTTAATTAAGGGTATATTAGTATTTTATAATGCTATTTAATGTTACATTGGTATTGATGAACATGTAAAAAATGACATTTATTAAAAAACAGAGGGAGTATGAAATAATGTTTGTAATACTTTTTATTGAATTTTAATTCCATAATAGACAATGAAAGAATGATAACGTATAGTTTTGTATTTATAAAGTGAAAAAAAAACTTTACATATAAATTTTCAAGAAAAAGGGGAGTACCAAATTCCCATATTTGAAATTAAATACATTAGGCAAATGAAATGAAAATTAATAAACTAAAAATCGAAGTTGTTTTCCGTAATTATTGAGATGACGTAATTTAGAAAAACCTTTAGGGGAGTGTTAAACAATCAGATGATAGAAAAAAGGGTTGAGACATCTGAAGGGTGAAGTTGAATTCCGGGGCACATTTTCCCAAACTGATTAGCATTTGATTACATGGCAAATTATGAACCTCATATTTTGACCCAAAACAAGAAAAGTTATAATGTAGTACAACTTGGCATCTCATCCCAGGTTCTGCATTCTTCTTACACGTGTCGGTATGGTTCATTTACCCAAAAACTGTTTGTTTTTTGTTTTTAAAAGTAATAATTTACTTTGGATAATAAGTCAAGAAAATTTCCATAAAAAAAAAGTCAAGAAAATGTTAACATGGAATTCATCTCTGCTATATGTCGGAATTTCAAATGCTTCATTCATAGGTTATAAATGTCGGAATTCATCTCTGCTATATGTTCCCTAAATAATCACTTTCTGTTTTCATATTTTCATAATAATCTTTACCCAACAGCTTTAACAACGCAACTTCAAATTGATCTTCAACATTAACTTTTTTTATCAAATGGCCCAAACATGTTGTTTCAAGTTTTAAATAAAGTTATAGATTTTAGTTTTAAGAAATTTATATCAAATATTTCAGGAGGAGTGATGAACATATGTTCACCTAGGACAAAATTTTGAAAGAAACTTAATTGAGATGATAGAAAAATTAAGATAAGAAGGTCATTTAACTGTCTTTCTAAACCATATTACAATCGTGGTGGACCACATTGGATAAGGGACTGTCCAAATAGGTAATAATAATGTGCCATCGACGCGGATCATAGCAAAGAGTCGCAAGAAAAGGGAGAAGTTTATGAATGCATAAACGCAATGCAAGTCATCAACACCTTACTCACTCAACCAAAAGAGAAGAAATTGGAAGGATGGTTACATCGACGTGCTCATCAATGACAAACACGTTGAAACATTGACACAGGTGCGTCAAACAGCTTCATGCTTCAAAAAAACCAAATGACTTGACCTCCACATCTATCCATTCGAAGGGATCGCCAAAGGAGTGAATGGATCGACAAAACTCATCATAGGAGTTGCGAAGAAGGTTCCAATCAAGATTGGACCATGGAGCGGTAAGCATGACTTCTTAGTCATGCCAATTGACAATGAAGAAATACTCATTGGACTCAACTTTTTCATTGAGACCGAAACTACCCCAATGACGAGTCAGAATGCCTTGATTATCGAACAAGGCAATAAGGTATATAAGATACCTTTGAAGAGGCAAGTGAGCAAGAACTCATCCTCACAAGTATCCAATTCCTTCCGAAGCATGAGGTTAAGGGTAAGAATCACCCCAAACCCAAATAGAACGTTGGAGCTCAACTGAAGCACGTGCTGAAAAAAAGGAGCGAACCAACCGAAGGCATGACAAGCCCCCGCTCGCGATAAGAGCGTCGCGAATTCGGGTGGGGGTTGGTGTTATGCCTTGCCAATCTTTCCTCGCAAAACAAGGTAGCCCTCGAGCGAAGAAAAGCGTACGAGGAGCGTATCGCGAGGGAAAAGGCACTAAGACGCGTGACAAGGCAAATTCTAGAAGATTATCCCGAGGCGTAGTGAGATTACTGAGGGATGTCAAATACTTAAGAAAGGGTCTCATACGTGATTTAGGTGAAAAATGGGCTCAAAGGCCGAGCCAAGGCATAAAAAGAACGAGAAAAGGCAAAACTGCCGCTGTTGGCACTGCCCAGCCAGCTATCGGACCTAAGAAACCTTAGTTTGTCGGGCCAAAATGCAAAAGAAAAACCTCAAGTTGTGCGAGCAAACAAACTGGCCCAACCTAGCAACAGAAAAATCTATTACAAAACTGTTAGGAATGTTTCAAAATGCTCTAGTAACGGCCAGAATGCGTTGATAACCAAAAAATTATGTAGCAGAACTGACTTATCTAGATTTTTCTCTTGTAAACCGACTTAGGGAGGTATTTTGTATAATTCAATTTACTTTAGTTGTAGCCACATGTTGAGGAGGTCGCAAAACACTATAAATAGGTCACTCCTCCTCATTTTGTATGCATGAAAAGTTTTAATACTCTATCAAAGCTTGAACTAACCTTGTCCCTTTGTAATAAAACTTATATTCCCAAACTCTTGTCTCCATAAATCCTCTTGAATGCCTTGAATCTCTTCCTACACACCACAATACTCAATCTTAAGATTTTCTTTACGGCTTACTACACACTAAAGGTGGAAAGTATCTAAGTGTCGAACGTGAAAGTTCTAGTGATAGTGAAACATAAATACAAAAGGGCAAACAAGATTTAGTGATGGTCTACTGCTGAATATGATTAATTTTATGAAATATAAAAGAAGTTTAATTAATGTTTGATTGAATCATTAGAAAAAACCTCAAAGGAAGAGCCCTCACCCGGTATCATTCCCTACCTTGCGAACGATTGTGAGATTGGGGCTTTGTGCCTAATGAACTGAGGAATTTTATCTTCAGTGAGAAAATATGTCCATATTGTCCCATAGATTAGAGATCTTCCATGAGTTTTCAATCTGAAGGGGACAACAAAAGTTCCTCACAAGTTGACCAATGTGTGTCTCGTTATCCCTGTAGTCAAGAAGACAATGAAGAGGAAACTAAGGGTTACTCCATGATTTCTAGCAAAGGATGCACTCAGAAGGAGAATATCTTACAAATCCAGTTTACTTGACATATCACGAAGATATTAAATTCTTGAGATAGCTGGACGATGAATTTAAGTCATAATGGTAGCATAGATCGGTCGTGGTTGGTTGTGGCAACACAAGAACTCCATCCCAAAAATGCTAATATATCCCCACTAGATCCCGAGGACTTACTAAGAGGAGAACCTATTCTTGAGAGACGGAGTGACCTCATAAGTACAAATACTCCATCTGAAGCTGACTCCTCTGACAACTCATCTAATGGCACAAGGAACTCCTTTGGATAATGTTATTAGGAAGATGGTCTTGACGAAGAATTTTTCTATCAACTCAAGAGGTACATTTACGTTATCCATGAAGAGGAAGGACCTCCGGAGGAGTACATTTTTCACAAAATTATTTGTGAGAATGAGCCAGACCTCGATTGAGGTGATATGTCCCGACATCTCAAATTATGTGACACAAAATGACACGATCAATCAAGCTCGAGTACATCTCATGCCGAAATTTCGAAAGGTATAATGTCCGCGTTAATGAAGATAAACCGTTTCCAAGAGACTCAGTATCTAATAAGATGACACATCCTCTAGTCCATGTCAGCAGATTTCGCCAAGTTATGGAAGCAGGAAATGTGCACAGATTTAGATAGACATCTTTGTTCTTAAGAACCATCAAATTGACAAACACCTCTTGGATTATGGCCCTGTCAACATCTTTTTCCTTGGTTTTTCAGGTCGAAGCCAGAGTTGAGAGAGTTATTCTTTAGACAAAATAAGACTCTGGGAGCATCTAGCTCATCATCCTCCATCAACATGATACATGCTTCCAACCTGGGTGAGCCAATACTGTCTTGACAAGCTTTTATTTTGTCGTCCCATCAGTATTAGAGAGTTATTTTTACATTTTTAACAAGTTTAGATAGCTAGTTGTAACTTTCATGAAGTTCAACTGGTTATTTGTAACATTTTAAAGTTCAGCGTGTTGAATGACAATTAAGGACAAGTTCATAAAGATCTTTATGTATTCAACCTATACAAAACGGTTTAAAACAAATTGAATTCTTTTGAGAATCGTGATTTTAAATAAAATGATGATGAAAATTATCAATTTATATCAACTTTGCATAACCCCATTTTAAGAATTAATAATTTTAGCATGATTGTATAAGTGGAAATCGTTATCATTGATGATGTAGAAAAGCACTTGTATCTTTTAGACTTATTTGCCGATGTTTAATATAGCACCTAGTTTTTACATTATGTAATTATTTCATATTTTGAAATATTTGCAGTTTTCTATGACATCTGGGACAGAATATTAAACAATTTACATTTTCGAGTGGCCACATATTTTTATATATGTCCAATAGAAAAATCAATTTTTGCCTTATTGTCAAAGATAGTTGGCCGAATGAATAAGCCGAGAAATTATTGCAGTGGAAGACCTTCTGATGACTATTTCGGATAATTAATGAAGACTCAAAGAGTTACTATTTACCTCAATTACTTATTATTTTATTGTTGGCCAAATATATAGCAAGCATGTAGAATTTAATATTTTTTGAGATGACATTTTCAACTTGTAAGTGTGATTGTTATGAATTAAATTTGGACAAAATATTCATTTCAGTATTTTGAAGTTGAAAAAAATGTTATCATATTTTTTATTTTTTCTATTCTGCCACAAAGCAACACGTGATATTAGGATGTTGAAGTATACTTTTTTGCCAACTGTAAAATATTGAAGTGAACATTTTAACTAATTTTAGGAAGTTAGTTGTGTTGGACCAGTCTCGCTGATACCGAAAGCTACGCTAAAGGGACAGCTCGCTGAAGGTCGTTTTGCTCTGGCTTAAAAGAACTCTCAGCGAAAGGAGTCCGTCAACAAAGCATAATGGAGAAGCTCACTGAGAAGAATGTCGCTGAGATGGACATACGCGCTGACAAACAATTAGTTTTGTCTTATGTTCACCTGTCTGGTTCCGACAAGAAGTACATCGCAATTAATGCGGTCTAAGGAAAAGACATGCGCGCAATTAATGCACTCTGAAAAAGTAAGAGGCGGGAAGGTAAACACGGAATGGCGCTCCTGATACCCAGGAAACACGCAGTACATGTTTCCGGCAAAAAGTAACCTTGGAGACTGCTACGCCAATCAAAATCCAACAACTCAAGGTCAAAGCCTGCCGATTTCAGAAGTTGCAGTAATCCGATCTCCGAGAATTCAAAAGCCACCAATAGAATATTATCATTGTGAGTAACGTTCAGAAATATCTAACTTTTAGTTAGAGAAACTCCAAACGGTCTGAAATCAACGGTAACAATTCTTCGGCTATAAATTGGAGAATCGAAGACGAAGAAAAGTTGACGAAAGAACGAACAAAAAATTCACAACGCACGCAAGCTCTGTCAAAAGCGAGAATTTCTTAAGTCTCAAAAAAATTCATATTTGAGAAAATAGCTAGCAACAGTTAGAATTTTATCTGTTGTAATCTCTTTTCACATTTCGTGAGAAGCAGAAATCATTATCTTTCGTTGTAAAGCGAGTTGACTGTTGGAGAGGGTATCCAACAGTTGAGTTAGAGAATAGGAGATAGAGGAGGGTACTCAATCTCTGAAAAACTCTGTAAGAAGGCTTCTCCGCCGATAAGGAGTCACTAGTGGATTAAAGCTCGGAGAGGGTATCCGGGGACTGGAGTAGGCACGGGCTGCCGAACCAGGATATATTGCGCTGGTGATTTCACTTACCTTGTTTTTTATATAACTAACCCACTGAATACTCAGCTTCGCTGACATATCAGTGTGCATTCATTAAGCACTTAAAGGCAATCACTGAAAAAAGCTCGCTGAGACTTAACATTCTCAGCGCGCCTGTGTCAGTATCAGTGAAGATACTTCGTCGCTGATCAGAAGGGGCAAAAACAAAAAGGATTTTTAAAGACTGCATTTGAAACGTTTTTAACGCTAAAAAATCATTCACCCCCCTCCTCTGACACGTGTTATATTGCCCAAGGGGACCAACATTACTTTAGTATGAAGGTTTTATATTTGGTATAGAAGTCTTTGAACAATTTTTTTTTATCAATTTTATGTTGTATATAGGCTTTGTATCAAGTACAAAGTATTATTATTTGTGGTATATAGCACTTTATTTCATTTCTATTGTTGGATTCAAGAAATAAAAGCATAATATCAGTATGCATCCTTTTAAACCCCTTATTTTGTTGATTTTTTCAGTAAAAGGTTTTGCATCTAATATATATAAAAAAACTTAATACTAGTTATTTGGTGGATTTTGATGGTATAAAAGCTTTAGAACACTTGTTTTGTTGATATTGTTTGTTATGTAAAGACTTTATACTCGGTATAAAGCATTTTATAGTAGTTTATAGTATAAAGTCTTTATATCTAGTATATATCCCTTTATACCACTTGGTATAAGTGGGTGGTTCCTTAAATTTTCTTTTTCCTTTCCTCGTATTTGAAAATATGGTACTTTTTTTGCTCATTTTTAGTAATTGATTATTGTTATAAGGTTTGATACAAAAATAAAAAGAGACACAATGAAGATTATTTTTCTCAAAAAATAGCTTTGGAAGTGTAAAATTAGGTCAGAGACCAAAATCATAAGTTAACTACGCCAATTCGTAGGCTAAAATTAAAGTACATAGGGTAGTAATGAGACATACGTACCACACTAATCTGAAGTTTAGATGCCAGTTGTATCTCAAGTTCAAAATTGTATGTGCCTAGTACTAGCGAAGTGAGTCGAATGCAATGCTATTCCCGAAAAATCACTTGTATGAACTTCGGAATAATTTTGGCCATGATAAAGCTACATTATATCATATTTTGATTAATGTGAATGACCCCAATTTCAATTAATGCAACTGTAGAATTTTCGAGAAAGCGAAAAAGTGAAATCGGCAAGAAATACAAAATATGAATCTCTGCAACCTTGCCTCGAAAGCAAAACAAAATACATGAGAATGGAATATATAGCCTATATAGGACAGATTTCTCCACACAAAAAGACACAACCTACTGTACTTGAAATCCCATAATCCTACGTGGCACCAGCCCATCAATTCGGCCCCACACAAATTCTCACAACCAGACAAAATCTCCCTCTCTTTTCCCTTTTTTCTCCAGACATTGCTTCACCATGAGTCACAAGCACATTCCAAAACGACGCCGTATCCCCCTTTTCCCTCTCAATTTAAACCCCCCAATTCCAACAACCAAACCCACCACAAATCACCAATGTCACCTCAAAACGACTCGATGATGCCCCACCACGGCACCACCGTCTCCTACGTCACATCGGCGTGGAACACCACCGGCGCCGGCCCTGGAACCAGCCCAATTCACGTTCACCACAACTCTTTGACCCACATGACCTTCTATTGGGGCCACAAGACCGAAATCCTTTTCAAAGGGTGGCCCGGTTCAAGCTCCGGCATGTATGCTTTAGCTTTGGTCTTTGTTTTTACTCTGGCGGTGATCGTTGAGTGGTTCAACTATTGCCACATCATCAAGCCCGGAACTAACAAGGTGGCTGCCGGGTTTTTTAGGACCGGAATGTACACGGTTCGAACCGGGATGTCGTATTTGGTTATGCTGGCCGTTATGTCGTTTAATGGCGGCGTTTTTCTTACTGCTGTCGGCGGCCACGTTGTCGGGTTCGCGCTTTTTGCTCGGCGGGTGATTAAGAAGAATAGGGCGGGTTCGGATGTTACGCCGGATATTCCTCCTGTTAATATTAAGTTCTGATGGTTTGTTGGATGGTGATGAGTTTTCTGGATGCAGTTCATGAGTGGCACTAAGAACAAAGAATAAATTTGTTTGCTTTATGTTGTTATAATCATTTGATTTGATCCTTTAAAAAAAAAAAAATCATTTGATTTGATGATTGATTTTATTTTTGATTTATTGGTGTTGTATTTGCGATAATTACTCTTCTTCATAAATATGGTTTTTTAAAGTACAACAATTAAGACACTTGTTTCGAATTATCTTTCGTCTTCCTTAAATTTTTTCTAATAGTCTCTCACCATTTTAGACTTGTCTAAAATGAATTATTATACCTTAGGATTCTACAATCAACTTTCAACTACATAACGTCTTTGAAAAGTTAAAACTATCAGAAACTGACACGTGACGTTTAAAAGGCAAAATACTAAAATAGTGTTTGACTTATATTTATAGTAAATTTTTGATAGAGCATTGTGAGTTTGAAATCCGACATAAAAAGATAACCATACGAAGAAACCATAATTTCACTAATGTAATCTCAAATCCATATAATATATCACTTATTTACAAACTTATTATTGCCAATGCTGAAGTTTTGTAAGCCTGAATGAGGTCTAATTGTTACTTGACTCCGCCTTGTGTTGTTGATAGAGTTGGGCATGAGTTTATTGGTTCAGAAAAGCCGCCCAATTCCGAGTTTAATGGGATGAGGTCAACCAAAGAAATTAGAATAAAATTTTGGCCCGGTCCACAGCCTTAGAGTCTGGTTTTCTGTATATATTATATTTGGTTTTAGTATTAAATTTGTAGTTCGACTCGCCAAACTCAATATAATGTAGAAGATAAATTCAAGGGTTTACAACTAAATAGTAAGGTTCATTAGCCCATTTTTCTTAATAATATAACCATATCTTTCTAATTACTCAAATAGCGACTTTTACTTTTTCAATTTTTTAAATAACCAAATTCCTCAACTCTCAACCTTCGACCTCTTCCTTCGTCGCTCCATCTCCAAGATCACTCCCCTACCTCTCTCTAACCCATCAAAATACCATCCTTCTCTCCGACCGACCACCCCTCACCACCAGCGTTGACAGTGACACACAAAAAGAGCAAACACCGATTAGGCGACGTTGCAAAGGAAACGACGACGGAGTGCGCAATGATTTGCTAATTTGCAATAGGCATTTTTTTGTGTTGACCGTGCCATTTTCGCCTCGAATACTATTCTTGTAGCATATTTCTTTAGTAAGGAGATTGGTGATACTGAATCTTCTCTCCCTTGATTTCTCCTTTGATTCTTTGTGCTTTATTTTGTTTGATTTCGGATCGTGATAGTTAGCAATTTCGAGTTTCTCAGGTCTTTTTTTCAAAGGTATCGAATTTTGACAAATCATGAGTGTTTTCTTATTGGAAACGGCCTTTTGAGCAAGACTCACAGCTTTGCTTTAAGTCCCACCCCCTTGTGCCTAAAAAAGACTATTAGGCATTTAATTTCACGTGTTTCGTTTTTTTTTTACATTATCATGATGTTATACAATGATAACAAGTTATACAAGCTGTTGGTCCCCTGGGGCTAAATAACACGTGTCAGAGGGGGGTGAATGACTTTTAGCGTTTTAAATGTTTTTAAAATTTAGTCTTTGAAAACTTTTTGTTTCGCCCTCT
The DNA here is from genome assembly GCA_948291685.1 of Euphorbia celastroides. Lineage (NCBI taxonomy): Eukaryota > Viridiplantae > Streptophyta > Magnoliopsida > Malpighiales > Euphorbiaceae > Euphorbia > Euphorbia celastroides. The sequence goes on from CAOJBJ010279413.1 coordinate 11,188, forward strand.
CTGATCAGCGACGAAAAGATTTTCGCTGATACTAACACAGCGCGCTGAGATAATTTAGTCTCAGCGGGCGTTTCAGTGTTTTGGTTTAGTATGCGTTATGTATGCACACTGAAATGTCAGCGAATCTGAGTATTCAATGGGTTAGTGGATAAATAGCAAAGTAAGAGAAATCACCAGCGCGATATATCCTGGTTCAGCTACCGTCGCCTACTCCAGTCCCCGGATACCCTCTCCGAGATTTTAACTCACTAGTGACTCCTTATCGGCGGAGAAGCCTTCTTACAGAGTTTTCCAGAAAC
>CAOJBJ010279545.1:0-15554 GCA_948291685.1 Euphorbia celastroides
AAATTCGAATTAGGAAATGATAACAAGTCTTCTCCCAAGCCGGTCTCCAATGGCTTCTCGATGGTACTTACAAGACGGAAGAACACCGTTAGGAGGCGGGCCGGTTTCCGGCGTAGCCTCTCCGACGGTCAAGTTAGACTCATGTAGAGGTGTGGTTATAATGAGATAGAAGAAGTTACCTTATGTGTGTGGGTAAGAATGTTTATATAGGTAAGGTTGTGTGTTGCCCTAATTTGGGTGATGGGCTTGGGTCCATAGTGAGCTTTGTTGGCTTCTTGACCTTATATTCTATATTGTTATCAGGAAAGATTACAGAGCTCAACTTATTCCAACTAAATTAGCATCCCGACATCACTAGAAAATCTAAACGGCTAAGAGAAGATTAAAAAAACAACCTCAAGGCTGAGATCAATGCAAGTGTTCAATTACAAACTTACAAAGTAAGGGTCCCGAGTTAAATATGACATACATCATATAGTTATACATAAAAGCAATATTTTATGATAAGTTGATTTTATAGGTTTTACTGCTTATAAGCTCATAGTGAATCAATTATATAAATCACTCAAGTACTTGTAAGCTACTTACAATATAGTTTTCTACTGTAAAGCTATATATTATACATGCAATTATTTATACAACAGTTTTCGACTACTTTTATGTTATATGCAAGAATTTTAAAAGCACCAGCGAAAATAGAAAAGGCCTCGCATTCTCAGATTTAGTAAAATTCCCAGATAATTCAACTACGTGACATAAATATTAATTAACAGTGTTTATAGGAAAAACACTCCAAACTACATAAAAGTATATGGACAATTTCAATTGCAAATTCTAATACGTTTTTCTTTAAATCATGCACTCTAAATTTTCTTTTCACATTGAGTTTATTTTTTTTACGCTTTGCTTTAAACTTTTTTATTCATCTCATTTTTATCCATGTAATATAATTTTTTCAAAAAAGGTTTCAAACTTTTCAACGTAGTACAATGTTGGTACACATGTAGTTTGCTTTGTTTCTTCTATAAAATGGATGATTATGAATTTGGTTGTTCCGCCTGGTATAAATTTTGTATAAATGTAGTACACAGTTTTTTAAATTTTTCTTTATAAAATGTACTTATAGTTTGTTTTGATTTTTCTCATTTAATAAAATGCTAGTATAATGTTTGTTTGATTCATTTATAAAAGCATACTTATAAATTGGTAAATTGTTGTACATGGTATAATAATAGTATAAAGTAATTTTTTTTTTTAATATCTTTCACAAAATAAATAAGGCTTACACATTAAGAGTCGCCTCAACTTGACACCATTTTGCCTTAGAGCCCCCTTAACTTTGACTTGTACCTTGAAGCCTCTTCAACTTGACTAAACTAAACTTATGAGCCATTCCAACTAGACAATTTGTACCCATGAACCGCCTCAACTTGACAAAAGTATACCTACGAGCTATCTCATTAATAGATTTGAAATTGCAGAGAAAATTGTGTGTTACATGTATACTTAAAAGCACACTATATACAAAAGAGAAATTCATGTAATAAAGGGATTATCAAACAATAAATTTCAATATTAAACGTTTCTTAGGTACACTTTTTTCAAGTTGAGGAGACTTTAAGGAACAAATCAAAGTTGAAGGAGCTTTAAGGCAATTGGTGGTAAGTTTAGGCGGGCTCTTGATGTATTAAGCCAATAAATAATTATGATTTAGTTCTTCACATCTAGTATTATATCCAGTATAATGATGGTATAAAACGATTTATGTTTGATTTCTTTTGTAAAAATTCTTATATTTGATGTTAATTTTTCTACCTTATACAATGCTGGTATAAAATGTTTTTATTTGACTCCTTTCGTAAAATCAATACTTTTGATTCTTAACAGTTGATATATTGGTATAATGTCGATATAAATTAATTATTGTTTGAATTCTTTTATAAAGAGATGCTTGGTTTTGATCTTTCTGACATGATTTTGTGTCGGTAATAAAGTAGTTTTTGTTTAAATTCTGTCATTAAAACATATTTATATTTAGTTTTGATTTTTTCACACGTGACATAATGCTAACATAAAGCGGTTTTCTTTTGCTTTCAGTCATAAAATGAATATATCTTTAATTTTTCTTACCACTTTGTTAATGTATCTTTAAATTTTCTTACCACTTTTTTAATCTGGTATGATACTAGTATAGAGTGCTTCTTATTTGATTACTTGGATATAAAAATGCTCATAAATTGTTGGAATTCTTCGGATCTGATGCCGTGTTAGAATAATTGAAGGAAACAAAAACTTGTCATAAGTATATTATCATGGACGTGGATTTAAAAGATAAAAAACAAACTAACAAAAAAGCACCAGACCAAGATATCCAAAAAGTCAATTGCAAATAAATGCAAAAAAGTGAAAAAAGAAAAAAGAGTAAGGCATGAATAAATAAGAAAGAAATGAATAATTGTTGTGGAGTTGGAAAAAGGTCGCAAAATTAATTTAAGTTAATGTTAGTCTTATGTGGAACCTCGAATTACAAACTTTTAGATGCGTATAATTATACCCTTACCAACAAAATAAACCTTAACGGCAGAAAAAATCTATTTAAACAACGATATTCAATGAGAAATAAATAAAAGAAATTATATTTGACTTAAGATGCATTCAGCTAGAGACCTCAACCCACAAACTCAAATAAACATTATCATCTAACAATAAGTTGAGCAGAATTTCTACTCAAATGAAACACACATCTTCGTAACTATTGTCCTTGTGCATTTTCAGCGGCTCTGCGAGATCTTTTCCTTTTCCTGGTCCTAATCCTCGCACTTTTTCCTTCATTATTTCCCTGCACACCACCAACAAATCTGTCCATCAATTCATTTCTTGATAAAACGTAGATGATAAGTGCAGTTAGCTATGTTGATCATCATCCAACGCTATGAAGCCCTATCCATTATCATAGGAAAACATGCCTCTCAAAATATTTGTCCTCGTAGCAAAACGGATATATTCTGGATTTCATATCATACAAGCCCACTTACAGAAGGTGAAATAAGTTGTGCATACTCATCCTCTAGTACAAGTAACAAAGGATAATTTTGAGAAACATTTTTCATACCATTCCACTGAGTATGGCCAAAAAGGACTTCATAAATTTCAATTTTAGTTGAGATGAGGGTAATTCAAAAGGTTTTAGAATGTGATATGTGGGGAAAGGAAACAAATTGCTCTCTTTTCCCTTAAGAGTTTAGTTCTGCTATACCAAACAAAAACAATTACCATTCATTCATCCATTTTAACAATATCTGGTTTAAAGAGAACATCAACAGTAATCTATCAGCAATGGTAGATTATTGTCAGGCGTGAGAGAAGAAAACAGAGGAAAAAGGATGATGAAGGCATAAACATGGACAAAATTGGCAATTAGATTCAGCAAAGTCAAAGGAGGCATTTAGTATCTACTATTTTTTAGTATTTCAGCTTTATGGTACTAAGATCTCACCTTCCTATCTTTCATTTATCAACAGTTCATACAACCCACTCCGTTTTCGTAAGACTACAGTAGAAGGAAAAAGGATGATAAAGGAATAAACGAGGAAAATGGTTATTAAATATAGTAATTCAATGAAGGCATTTAGTAGCTGCTATTTTCTTTATTATTTATCCTTTATATATTTGTCTTATCAGGGGACAAGTGTCCTTTGTGCCATTGAGACCCCCTATTTGTAGGAGAGTTGTAATTATCCTAATCATCAATTAAGATTATCAAAGATATCACATTCTTCCCTAATATACTTCCATAGTTCTCATTTCTACTTCTACCAGACAATAATGAAGTTGCAACAAAAGCTAATACTAATCCTATGATTTTCAGAAACCCAATAAACAAAAAGAAAGGCTATGGAGTGGAAAAACACATCAGCAAATGAAGCAAATTATGGAAAACAGAATACAACACTCTTCTCTACTATTCATATGAAAACTAAAAATCCATTTTCATAACTAACAATTTGAAATTTACAGTTTCAGTTTCACCAATTTGAAATTACCCAAATATACTTTCTTTCAATGACAAAGGAAAGTTATTGATCTTCTTCCTCTACTTCGCCAGCTACAAAGCAACATTATGATGAAGGGTATCTAATAAAGGAAATGAAATGGAGAAGAGTGGCAATTGAGGTGGGATTCATTTAAGGCTTGAGAGACCAGAAGGTCACGGGAATTCTACCCACTTTAACAGAAGTGTTATATATTGGAGTCTATGGTCTCCAAGATAAAGATTCAAAAAGTTGGGACGTTGCCGGAAAAGATTATGTCGGGTACCAAAGACATAACAGTTTAGAGAAGATTGAGAAGTAGAAGACAGCAGTTAGCATCTTTGTTATGCTGTTAAATTCAGTTCCGAGTTGTTAGTTAGTTTACTGTTACATTCTTCTATAAGAGACCATTAGTAAATTATATGATCATGATATGAATTCACAAGATTTTCCGTTAACTCTTTCTCTCTAATTGCTCCCTCAATTCTCTTCTCTTCTCTCTATTCTTCCCTACTCTTCTCTATTCTCTACTCAAATCACATAAATTTCAGATCCCGTTCCAAACAAATTAATGGAGACAGTGAAGCTTCAATGAAAAAATTTAATTGGCCGAAGGATACGTACCAATTCTGCAAGGTCGGTAATCGCTCATAAAAAGAGATGAGAAAGAGGATGTGGATATTTGGAAAGGAAATTGAAAAACCAAGTGGTGTGGGGGTAATGAGATTAAGGATCTTGAGATGGAAACAGAAAAAGTGGGTAATGAATTTAACCAAGTTATGGAAACAAAAACCAATAAAAGGAAATTGATTTTTTGTTTTTCTTTCCCTTTCTTTATTCCCCCCTGACAAATTTCTTCCCTAATCCTCTGTGTTTTTGCTACATCAAACTGACTCTTAACACTAAACATATGATAGTCAAAAGGAAAGAATATGAGCAGGCGACTTTCACACACCTTAACTGATGAAGACTTTGAGTCGTCATCTTTCTTTTTCTTCTTGCACGAAAGTGGATTTTTTCCCTGGAAAATTAAAGAGCAAAGCCAAACATGTGAGGGTCAAATGGCACTGCAAGACCATAGACCATGGACAACATGAAATTACTTATAATCCAATTCAATACAAATTAAACTCATAATGCTGTTTGTTTGCCATCTAATCAGGTAGTGCAGATGACATCCGCCCAAATAATAATCACCACAAATAGTTTTCTAAAGATGTTTGAATGAGAACCAAACAAATCATGTCGGAAATAGAAATGAGCCTAAACTCAGAATATTGATGGCAGTTTTCGAAACAGTTCAATCGTAAGTTATGTGATCATTTGCTGATGTGCAGAACATGCTATGTTTACCATAATTTCACTCATCAACTTGCAATTTTAAATCCAGAAAACTCCTTTCCTAACAGAAGCAAATAGGCCATGAATACCAGCGGAAAAAAATATATTGACTGACTTAACAGCTTGCACATTCCTGAAGCTGTACACTGACAACACAAGATAGTATGTGAAAAAGAAACAAAGATGATACCTTTGCTTTCTTTCTTTTGAACTGAGGCCGATCGTTGACTTTCATTCCCTTAATTGGTTTAGGCTTCTTTTTCACAGGCTCTCTTTCGGAAGCTTTATCTCCTGAATCTTCGTTTTCATCGGCAGAATGTTCATGTTCCTCACTTTGTAATATGCTTTTGGTCCTTTTCTTTAACAAGTTATATTCTCTTTCACTCACATGTAACCGTTCCTTTTCAGAGTTTTTGACAAACTCATGTTGAAATGAAGATGGTGGTTCAAGTAAGAGGGCATTTCTCAGACCATACATAAGAGGGACACCTGGTACCTGCAGAAGAGACCAAATTTTTTATTGCACAATTAACATAATCTAGAAAATGTAAAAGCGCCATAAAACAAGATGAGGCACACAGACCTCCCGAAATTTTTTCCGCAGTTGAAAATCTTGTGTGGCAACAAAAAAGTGCTCTGGGTTATTATCTCCAATAACGTCCACTATGCAAGCTTCAGCACTCTTCATTTTTTCATGATCACATCTGAAATTGGACGTGAGATACAACAGCCATTCACATAACCATAAACAGCTTAAATTCACTGATTCAGAATCTAAACCAGGAACACAACATCTTGAAAGAGAGAGAATAGGGTCTACCTTGCTGTCATGAGTTGTCGAGCTGCCAGAAGAGATTCGGAATAAGAATTACCAAGTCGCTTGAGCTCCACAAGAACACATCTACAAAATCCAAAAACAGAAAGACCACTCAGATTGAATATAAAATAACTAAAACAAGTTAGGATTGTAACGAATAGCTGCAATGAGACCTGGTGGTGAATAGCTTAACTGGGCCAGAAAGTATATTCGATATAGCTTTATCAGCTGGTGCAATGCGATTTGTTATGAGGTGATGGACAAACGTGCCATCACAAAGAACCTTAAATGGCTGCCTGAATCCAAAACATGTCGTGTAGAATCTAACTGCCCTGTGATGCCGTTTTTGCTTCTTCAATCTCATTCTTCAAATCTGAAAAAAAAAGAACATCTCATCAGAATAGCGCGCATAACAAAAAAAAATCTACAAACCAACCAACTAAGCTTAACCACATGCTAAATGGGGTTGGCATACAAGAAAAACATCCCTTAGAGTCAATTGATCCCACTAAAAATATCATACTGGGTAGAGGCTGAAGGCCAGTGCCCGTATATCAAGGATAATCCGGTGCCCCCTGCGGCCAATGCAATTGAATTTTGGGAGCAAATAAGGAAATTGAGGCCAAACACCTACGGTATCAGTGCCAGATTGGTAGGAAGGTTGTTGCATCGCCATATTCTAGAACAGGTGAAATCCGGTTAAGAGACACCAAATTGAACTCAGCTGAGTTATGTAAATCAAGGCCCTATCGTTGATAAATCTAAAGAGGATGGAAGTGTAAAACGTAACCTGATATAATCAAAGAGTACTAAGAGAAAGAAGAAAGAAAGGGAACACAAATAAAAAATAATCATTTCTAAGTTGAGATTCTAAGACACAGTTCAGTACTATCATTTTCTTCAGCAAAAAAACAGCCAAAGATTCCTTCACCAAATTGAATTAATTTCCCATCTAAGTTGTACCATAACTAATCGAAATAAAATTTTCCTACATAATCGGCCAAGCAATATAAACAGTTAAGGAATATATATTCCAGCTGGAAAATACTCCAAATTCAACAGAACTCCACCAAATCCAATTCACAAACCTAAAACAAGTTGCTGTCGAGTACAGAGTACCAAACACAGAGAATTGACAGACTCAAAACGCAACTGATTGACTAAAAACAAGCAATTCTTGAATATCCAATATAAAAAATTGATTCCAAAACACATTGATTAACCTCTTAGCTGTAATAGACTTGTAGGGTTGCCGGAATGTGAAGCTTGGTTGGCCTCCAAGTGGTCCTCGGCGGCGGAGGCTTGAGGTGTATGAAATATGGTTAAGTTTGGGAGCATCAAGTCGCAAATAACTTTCACTGTTCCAGTCAGGGAACTGCCCACATAACCTAAGTCTGGGAGAGCAACAAACGACATCGCTTTACCTGTAAGCGATTATATACTCGCAGCAGCAGTAGATTGTAAAATTATCAAGATTTGAGTAAGGCGATCACTTAATTTAAGGAAATTAAGTTAAATTCAGTTCACTTCAGCTTCAATAAGTTCAATTCAGTTCTAATCAGTTCAGTTCAGTTTAATTCTAATAAGTTTAGTTCAGTTCAGTTCAGCTCCAATAAGTTCAGTTCAGTTCAATTCAACTCTAATAAGTTCAGTTCAGTTCAGGTCCAATAAGTTCCAACAAACGTATATAAACCAACTAATAATAATAATAATAATAATAAAGATAATTGAAGCCGAAGGCTCTACCCAAATAAAAAGAAGAATAAAAAAGTAGTGAAAGGAAGTGAACACGACGCTACAGTATGGAAAGATTTATTGTCAAATTCCAAATATTGTTTTCCGCATCCACCATAAGGTAAGGAAAAATATAGTCTATATATTTACAATCAATTGTAATTTCATAATACTTATCTTATACTTCATTCGTAGGAAAAATATTATTTGGTTGATTCGGGATATCCAAACACTGAAGGTTATTTGGCTCCATTTATGAGTTATGGAGTTAGAACTCATCTGCCAGAATATAAAGACAGAACACCACTACAAGATATGGAAGAACATTTCAATTATTGGCACTCATCACTGAGAATGAAAGTAGAATGTTCATTTGGGCAACTAAAGAAAAGGTGAAAGATTTTATATAATATGCTCCAAATGGATAAACAATATCAAATGTCAGTTATTATTTCCACTTTCACCCTTCATAATTTCATACGAATGCACAAGCTTGAAATACTAGTTGTACAACATGAAGATAGTAATGGAGTAGCATATTCACACATGTTTGATGAAAATTGCAAACTCGCGATGACCGCAGTTCGAAACTCAATTGCTCAACAAATTTGGAATTTCGTTCAAAGGAACAATAGACCTTCTACTGTAGTGAATAATAACAATGATGATTTTATGAACGAAGATTGAATGTATGAGTATAATATATTATTTGTTTGCTTGTAATCAGTTTATGGAATATTAATTATTTTAGTAGTTGTAAATTATTATTGTCATTATTATATTAATATATTATGGTGTTTACATTTTGAATAATATAATTAAATATGAAAAATTATGAGTCATTAGAATACTTTTTTTAAGAAGTTATATTATATGCTTTTATTACTTAAGTTCTATTAAGTTCTAATAAGTTCAGTTCAGTTTTAATAAGTTCAGTTTAGTTCAGTTCAGTTCAGCTTTAATAAGTTCAGTTCAGCTCTAAAAAGTTCAAGAGAACATGGTCTAAGTTTCGAAATGGTTTCATTTTATTATATTTTTTAAGGTTATCACTAGTTTTTAATTAATATAACTATTTTTACTTTTAAAAAAATTATAAAATTTATCATAATTGTATAGTACGAAGAAAGTTGCAAAATTTCATGTTAAAATGAGAAAATTAATCTTCCAAATGTGGTTCTAAAATTTAAAAAATTATTTCTTTGTTAACTATTGAAACCACAAGTATGCTTTTTAAAAAAATTTAAAAACGATATTTTTTTATAAAAAAAAAGCCAAAACCATAAAATATGTTTTTTAAGTTTATAATTTTATTTTAAACTTTATATAATATGACGTAATGTATAAAATTTTATTTTATACATAAATTGTGTAAGTCAAACGGTGCAATAGAATTTTAAACCAATCCTAAACTCAATCCATTTATCTTATTGGTTTTATCGGATTCAAACTTTACGAGGCTAAAGTTGCAATATTATTTTTCCGAATCCATTCCATACACTATGTGTTAAGGCGGTTATATATATAAGTTGCAATATCATATAATCTTGACAAAATGCATCGATAACCCTATAAAGTTGTCCAAATTTTGAACCAACACGCTGAACTTTGAAAATTAACAAATAGCCATTCAAACTTCATCAAATTCACAACGAACCAGCTAAACTCCCGCGAATTAATTTTTTTAACTGCTTCATGCCGACGTGACACACTTTGATTGGTCACAAATTGTCTTGACTTTTGACCAATCAGAATGTGCCACGTCAGCATGAGGTAGTTAAAAAAAATAATTCACAAGGAAATAAGCACAGCCCAACACTTGGCCTGAAAGTACGGTAGCTGATTCGAATCATCAATGTGAGGATGGCTACAACATATCCAAAATGTTACAAATGAAATCACGTATGCTATGTGTGCAGAAACTACACTACCAATACAGTCGGATGCTAAAAGCTTTACACTTTTGTGTCCTTGATCTTGCAAATATGATCTTTTTTAGCTCCTTTCACGACCCTAGAGGAGGGCGAAATTGACCTGATCTAGCAACATTTGGAAGAAAAATACGAAGACTCAACAAGCAAGAAGTGAAATTAGATATGAATAAACCCAGCAAAAGAATGAAGCAGTGTTTGATTCAAGACATGAAGAAAGAGGAGTAAAGTCTAAGATTTAGACTGTCACTATCATCAATATGATGGGTTTCCTGTATGATATGGCTTTTGATGGAACAAAGTTCAGGGTTAATATTAAAAAGCTTTAATATTGCTTACCTGTCATTCCCTCCTTACACTTGCAAAATTCATATGAAAATTGTGAACAAGCAAACACAACGCAAAACGAAGCATTAATTATACCTTATCTGAAACTCCCGACACTTAGCGTATGCTATTTTGATAGGATCATATAAGTTGTGCTTTCTTAAGGTCAGAAACTACTCCACGGTCAACAGGGCTCCTTTCATTGTATGCAACCTGCAGTAACTCAAGGAAAAGGACAATCAGCAATGCATGAATACGGAAGTAAAAAATACCAAAACTTTTGAGTTGAATACCTTGTCTATTATGCCATATTCAACAGCCTAAGATGGGTTAAAGTATTTTGGGCGGCTGATGTCTGCTTCTATCTGTTCTGGTGATTTTCCAACATGCTTCGCCAACAGATTGACCTACAGAATAACAAAAAAATGAACAAATTAAATGCTACGTAGCATATTCTGAAAGCTTCCAAATGCTTCAAATTGGTTGCGAGTGTTGTATAAGAAAAGCAACAATCTTAAGCTCCCTTAATTTCGGAAAAAGTAATTATCATAACAACAGCTTTGCATATGTAAGACACATCAAGAAGTATGCAATAACTTTGGCACTTACTGGTTAACTCATCATCATGCAGAGATTATTTTCGGTTTCCACAATTTAGCAAGTTACAGTTGAGCATTATTTACTTTTGGAAATAGTAAATTTAGCAAGTTGTCATCAAATAGTCCCAGTCCTACTGTTTGACTTCAGAACCAGCAAAACAAAAGAGTTAGCTCACTTAACTTAGTCTGTATGGGATGTGGAAGTAGTGGTAACTGGTACATATATTAATTAGGTTCATATTCAAACTAGGAACCCTAAATAATAAATAATCCTATCCTATTGCTTAACCATTATGAAATGTTAGAGAAGGTATACTATATCCTGATTGAGTCATAATCCAACTGGTTGTTTGGTTCACGAAATACCAATTCCGTGGAATAGAAAAAAATGAATGGAAACGGATGAGATTGATAGAGTATCTGTCTTTGGATGGAATAGCTATTCCTGAACTCTTCTATGTATGATGGAATAGCAATTTTTTCATTTCAAAGAGGAATATCTATTCCATGAAGTGTACAAAATCTAGGAATGGATATTCCATCTGACCATGCGCACTCACCTACATCCGTCACTTTTCCGTTCATTTTTTCCCTATTCCATGAACCAAACAGACCCAAAAAGAATCACACTATTCAGAGTAAATCTTACCAGTTCTGCTTTCACATTATTCACTTCTCTTCTTGCAATTTCGATATCTGTTGCTTGACCTTGAAATTTTCCAATTGGCTGTTGATTGGTAGACAGAAACTGATAAGCTTTCCTACCACTAATGTTACACTGACTAGGCCAAATGCATCTAGACCCCCCTGAATTTGTCCCTAATAGTCTCTCAGTCCCTGAACTTGTCTAAAATGAACCTTTGAACCTTGGAATTCCACGTGTCAACTTTTGATTGGATGTCATCTTTGAAAAGTCAAACTAGAAGTCAACATGTGGCATCTAGGGGGGCCAAAATGGTGCATTTTTATAAGTTTAAGGGGGTGACGTGGTCTTTTGTTTGCAAGCTTAGGGGGGCGAGAGGAACTTTTGAAAGCTTAGGGGGGCGAGAAGCAATTAGGGACAAGTTCAGGGGGGTCCAGATGTATTTGGCCTATTGACTACAATATTGAATCCTTACATCCAAGAAAATAATATTGAGACTTGGAGAAATACTGTTGCATCAGATACTATAATACTAATGCGCAATAAAAGACCTGTTTTATCATGATTATTGATGAAGGCAAAGCCGAACGGTTTCCCTTTGAACCAAAGTAAGGCCGCCTCTCCCCAAGCATTACCGACACAGAGAGTAAATATAGGTGGCTTCACATACCTGCACAAACATAAGTCAACCTTGGTCATGATTTAATGATATGATCACCAGATGAGCAAGTTGGATTACTCTTATCCTTATAGCAAGTCCAATGGTGGTTCTCCATTTTCTATTCTCCAAACTCCATTTTGCGTTTTTACTCCATCCATTTACCCATTTTTCCTTCCCCAATTCAAATTCCCTTTAAAATAATATTACTTTACAACTAAACTAACCAAAAAACAATAAAACAAAAACTAAAAACAATAAAGTACATAAAAGTAATATTATTCTAATCTATTCTCCAAAATGGGGAATAGACACATTACAACCCCAAATTTGGAGGATACCATATGAGGAATGGTTGGACTTCAATTTTCCCCATATCCATCCCCCAAAATACCAAATTCTATTCAGGACAACACTAAGACCAAATAATTCAACGCAAGTGGTAATAGTGAGAATAAGTTTGCATGATATTGAAGTAAACAAGCCTTCAATCTTTCATGCATATTAGCGACTGACTTTACATGATAACCAATGACTTTGAAAGATGTGAACCTAGTCTTACAGACGAAATATCCATCAAACCATGAAAATTCAGGGATTACAAAATAAAATTTGCCTATAAGAATGGATCACAGGAAGTTTACGGTAAAGGATGAATTACTCAACAATTTTTTTTTAAAGAAAAACACGGCAAATACCCCATAACATCATAGATTGCAAAAGCCTCTGTTTCGTAGCCCAACTTTTCACCACCCTGAAACAACAAAAAAATAGGTCAATACGAGATCGAGAGAAAGTTGTGTTGAAACCATCAACTTAAAAGGCAAGCACCAGAGAAGAAATCTACAGACTTGCATTGAAATAACTATGAATACACATGTATAACAATGTCTACCTTGAGAGCATTCACTGATCCTATTTTTGGAAGAAGAAATCCTTTTTTTATCAATGTCAGATAACAATTCTTTGTCACTAGGATAATTTAGCATAAACATATTGGGAGCCTCACCGACTGATAATAGAAAAAGGTTCAGTTATATTGCAGTCCTGGTTTTTTCAATAACTTTTATTCCACCAGGTCACATCAAACTCAAGGCACTTTAAAGAAGTCATGCAACTTACACACCTAATATTTCGCTTCATCGAGTTCAAGTATAACAGGATAAGTTACTAAAAGAACATGTTATACTGTTTCATAGAGGAGTTAGAAAGAAATCAGCTTATTGTGGAGTTCAAGAATGGAAATTTATTGAGTCAATACGGGACAAATTATCAGAAGGAAAACACAGAGAAAAGAAAGAAGCATACACTTAAGCCAACAAACCACCCATCACATTCGAGATCCCATGGAATGTTGTGTGTTACCAAATAGGCATATAGGAAGTGGTTGAGGGGTTATGGGCACAAAAAACGTAACATAGTTCTTGTGATCCTAGATATACAAGACAACTAAAGTTAATTCAGTATTCATTTACCAGATTCTTAATGCAAACACTTCTTTCCAAAAACATAGTTTTTTAACTTGCTCTATTGTTACAGAATAAAGTTGATAAATTAAACAGAAAAAAAAAGACAGACACAACCATTTGATTAGATGTCATGTGTATAGCACATATAAGAATGCAAAAATTCATATCATATGTGATAGGTTATTGATATAACATTTCAATGATTTGAAGTTTAATGAAATACAACTTTTCATTGCTATATGAATTTCAACATTCCCGAAAAAACATGAACTGCAAAAACATAATTCTTACAACCTGAAAAAAAAAAACAATCATAATAATCCTTTTCCATATATATCCATTTCAATTCTGAAAGATCCAATGCAGGACACTCTTTAGAGAGAAAACCTAAAGTTGTGTTTACTTGCATATATGAAGACAGATGTCGGAAAAGCTTTTCGAGAAAATCGGAATTTGGATTGATCTTTAGCATTAAACATTTTGTAAATCTAAATAAAAATTTGGAAAAAAGTTTCCAACATTTTGTTACAATCAATTGGATTAAAAAAACTAGCACATATCACTTTCATGTGGAAAACAATGCAAAGAAAATGAGCCACAATCACATAAACGGTTTTGGCCATATCATTGAAAATTAGTTGGAAGACAGATAAGTTGACATATTTGAATGTATATGCGATACCAAATAATTTATCGGTAATTTTCTCTTTTTCATAGTATTTTTTTCTTTTTTTAAGGTAACTGAATTATTCGTTCTTCAAAAAAGCGCATTTCATCCCAATTTTTTTTTAAGATTTAGTAATATACATTGGAAATTGGAAAACATGGAAAAGAGAAGAATACTCAAACATGAAAACGGACAATGTTTTCTGAAGCTAAATAAAGCCTTCATATTTATACTGACTGTTTTAGTTCAAAACAGACAAAGAAAATGACCTAATGGCATTGACATGAATATTGGATAAGAAGACAAAATGGGAAGGCAGAGATGAGCAATCGACCAATTTGAAACATGTTCATCAACTTTAAATCTTGTAACATTTTGAACTTGCAGAAATGCTTGGACACTGTGAGTAGGGAGTTATGAATTCTACTAGCAAAATAAGATCACCAAAATATAAAGTCTAGCTGACATAACTATCACCGTCTTTCAATTCAATATATAGTCATATATAAAGTGGCAAGTGTTTGATTACTCATAGAACAGCGTGCAACATGTTACACATGCAAAAAATTGGCATTTCATAGAATATGTATACCCATCAGACAAAAGACAGCTTCTTTAAAGGGACAAACCTTGGTTGTTCCAGTAGAGTTTATATAGAGGTAGATAGGATTCTCTTCATCCTCATACTGAAGGTATAAAAACTCTGCAAGTATTAGCTCTGTGACAGATGGAACAAGAGACATGCCTAAGTAGACAATCCGATTCTTGTACAGGTATGATGCTAAGTCTGGAGGAGGCTGCTCCCATGCACTTCCCCTAGTATATGGAATAACCTGATTAAACAGAGTAGCAAAGAAATGAACAGATATAATATACAAAAGTTTTGATGAGCAACAAACATCTCAATTCACGAGGAAACGAATGATGACTTCCAAACCCGTAATAACTAATACATAGTTACCAGTGAATTTCAGTAGATATCAGTTCGGCTGATAGAATAAAGCTTGAGATGGAAATTGTGCAAGTATATAAAAGAAAGGAATTTATTTTCAGTCTTCCATTCAAATTGTCAATAACATGTTGAGAATTGGAACAGACGCCTTCAACAGCTTCATATTTCTGCATTGAGTTAAACCATTGCACTCCAGAGTCTTGAATTATTGACAATTAAAAACAATGTGACTTCATCTGCTGATGACATTGACAAATTTCATGCACAGTCGAAAGCCTATACTGAGTCTCAGGGAAACAAGAAATAGCTATTTGCAATTTCAATAATAAGTTCCTTCACATAAAAAGGAAACTCAGTGAGGATGAGAATCTAAACGAGAACCTACAAC
>CAOJBJ010279604.1:0-13177 GCA_948291685.1 Euphorbia celastroides
GGAATTTTTCACCGGATGTTGACATTGAATGGCCGGATCGCCCCACCCCAACTTCAATCCTGGCTCCGTCACTGCACTCATCTATGCATATAAGAACATTATAGATTTAAATAAAATTTGAAATCATAGTGCAAAGATTAGTAAGAACAATTATATTACCGTTAATTCAAAATCTATTCATAGAATTGGCTGAAATCCAAACATAAGTTCATTTTTTTTATATAAATATCAGTTCATTTTTATCAAATGTGTCAAAAATCGAAATTCAGATCACTGGATCAAAATATTTGGCTTGAATCACAGTTCTCGTGCTTTAAATCTATTTCATATATTTTGTTACATATCATATAAAGGATAAATTTAAAAAACATGACATGCGTTTTGACTCAGCAACTAAACCGGCGGAGTGATAATTTTGCTTTATCCATACAAGCACAATTATGTTTTTTAAGAAAAAGTTACAAAAGAACATCTCTACAAAGACACATAAGAGTCAATTCTATCAGATCGTACATTTATGATCCAGAAATAAGAAACAAATTTCATTATCAAATTATAAAAATAGATTAGAGAACGAAATCTAAGAGAAAAATGTTTCAAAATGCATTTATAAGCTATGTGTATTAAGACTAACAAATTCCATCTAGTGAGTCGAAATCCAGTACTAAAACCGCATTTATTCTTTCCCAATAGCAGAAACACCAAACCTGCCTACAACAAACAGAAAGAACCCTCAATTTGTCAAACTTGTTGAATCAAATCTCTTTCAATCAGAAGAGAACGGAAGTCGTTAGCGGTTTCAGCAAATCCAGAACCCGAAAAAGCATCCAAAAGCCTATTACACGCCGACACATCAAAGTCCGTTGTAGTACACTGCTTCCATTGGTCAAGAACCTCTCCCGCCTCCTTCAAATGCCCGAGCATCATATAAGAACAAAGAACACACACAAAATTCCGGTTCGTCATTTTCTGCTTAGTCAATCTCAACGATTTCCAAATTTGATCAACTTTGTCTTTGTTCCCCAAACCCGAATAAAGTATAATGAGGAAGTCATATATTATCCATTCTCTCTGTGTAAACCCTTTCTCTGCTTCTACTACAGCACTTGAATCGGAATTCACAAGATGTCCTGCTTTAACATATATGTTGACGATGTCAATGTATCTTTTCCAATCGTTGTTGCAACAATCGTTTTGTCTCATTTCTTCTAGAACTGTTGTAACTCCACTGATATCTAGAGCTGCAGCACAAGAACTAGCCCAGAGATTGTAAGTGAAGATGTCGGGGGCGACCTTTTGTTGTTTCATTTCTGTGACTACTAATGGGACTTTCTCTACCAGCCCAACTGACATGTAGAGAGTCATCATCTCATTGTAGGTGACAGCGGGAAAAGGAAGGTTTGATTGCTTTATTTGGTGATAAAGCTCTTCGGCTTTGTCAACAAGCTTTGACCCGGCATAAGAGTGCAGAAGAGCAGTGTAGGTTTCAGGTGTTTTTGCTGAGTTTGGAAGTCCTTGGAAGTAGCGCTCTGCTGCATCTATACCGAAAACCTTTGTCATTAAGTCGATGCGGGTGGCATAATCAGAGTCTGACAACTCAAACTCTTTGTTTGCAACCATCCACTCTGATATCTGCAAACGTGTATTGGATGTAAACAAAACACATTATTTATCAACCCACGAATAGCAATTAAAGCTACAAATTGTTGAAAATATTTTCCCAGGTGAAACTTTCGAACCATCAATGACTAAAAGGAAATAACAACTGCTGTTCCAGAATTTCATTCCTGAAGTTTCTAACTGTACACAGCATAATCTGTTTCGTCAAAAAACAAATGGCTGATCACAGTCTTGACTCCATCAATGAGATTGTCAACAACAGCTATCAATTTTAGCAGATACTTCCCACCCTATAGAGTATGACTCTGACCAGCATGCATTATAGAAATGAAAATGGCTCAAAACGACCTTCAGTTCAATGCAAGGTTCAACATTTAATAGTCTAAATCTTTGTAATGTGACCCTCCATGGCAGCAATTAAAGGTTCCCTCGCTCACAGTCACATTCTTGGCAATTGAGTTCATCCTATCATACATTAGCACTACATTCCATGCACCTTTTTCTCCACATGATAAAAGATCAGAATCTCATCCTCCTACACATTTTGACGTCTACAAGTAAGCATAAAAAGATGTGGCATAACATATGGAAATTCATTGAAAAAAGGAGAAATCCGAATCTTAGTACTGAAAACAACTCAAAATTCAGACTACCCCTGGATTCTCCCTCAGAAAAGCAAAGTAAATCAATAAATCATACCGACATAAACAATGTTCAGTTCTCCTAAATCTAAACATTTATGCTTGTCTGCCGCTCCATCTCACAACTCCAAAATTATACCAGCTAGCAAAATTCACAGCACATCCAACTCCAGTCTAATTTTCGCAAGGAATCCAAGCATGAGAAGTAAATGAACATGAGAGATACAATAAAAAGGAAGCAACAAGATAAAAAGTAAGCAACCTCAAGAGCATGCTTGAAACGCTGATACTTCCTCAGCTCTTTCGAGATATTTCTCAGTTCAGAGGCCGTGACAGTTTTCCCTTCATTGATCCATTTCTGAATAATGTTGGTAGCGCTTCTCTTCGGAAGCCTTAACCTAAAGATCCTACTCCTCAAATCGTCTTCATTAGCATCCTCTTCAACGATTTCGGTTTCCAGGGCACCGGAAGAAAGATGACGACTGAAATTGCTTCTCTCAGCGGCGCTCAAAAATTTAATTTCGCTGCAGAAGAGTAGAGTGAGTAGTGATCTAATCGAATCGAAGAAGAATGAACTTCAAGCATATGCATCAGATTTCTGAAAAGCAGACCAAATTTAAGGACAACTGAAAAAGGAGAAATCAAGCGATGAACTTACCGGCGAAAACTGGAGAAAAGCGACCGAGAAGCCATGGCTGCAACCTTCACTGATAACTAAATCAAGCGATGAAATTACCGGCGAATAATGGAGAAAAGCGACCGAGTTCAATTTTTGGAATCGTTTCCAACATGGTTTTCGGAACCGGACCGGTCACTAAATCCATAAAGAGAAAGGTCATGGATTTAAGATTCAACCAGATTAAAACGCTAATCGAATCGGATTTTTCTAAAATATGTCAAAAAATATAAGTATTATCTATTACGCTTATAATATAAGTTATCATGTATCAATAAGTAACAATATTTAATGTTCATAGTTCATAATAAAAAATATTAATTTAAATAATAATAAATTATAATATAAAAATAAATATATTATGATGAACTAAAAAAATACTTATTTGATATTAAGTTGTATTTTAAAATTAAACCATATTTAATAAAAATTACAAATTTAATTAATTACTTATATTTTTATGTAGTAATTTATACTTTTGATTTTAATATTAATAAATATTTTAGTAAAAAATAGTTATAAAATAGTTGAATAACAATACTACATAAATATATGGTAGAAATCTAAAAAATATTTCATTTTAAATAAATCAACAACTTTTTATTCTATAAAAATATAATATGAAAATTATTGTTAATTGAGAAATTTAACTCAATTGGTAAAGAGTGTATTCAATATACAAGATGTCTAAGGTTTGAACCTTACTAAACTCAAATTTTTTTTAACTTTAAAATTTTCAAGAACCGGTAATGATTGAACCACTGATTTTCAACCGATACCGATTCTTAGTTTCTTGTAAAACTGTCATAATCCAGACCGGACTTGTGACCGATTTCAGTCGAACCAGGTCTAGCCGATCGGTTCGGTCCGGATTTGAAAATCCTGATTCGAACATTGTGTTGATAAATAAATTCTTTTGATGAATAAAAATGTATTATTTATTGATAAAATACGTTAAATTAGTTTTTATATTTTTCTATAAATGATATTTGTTTGACTATTACTATTTTGTGGTTTGTGTACCTTTTTTCCACGGTTAGAGTAATCAGGCATTTCGCTATAGCTTAACTAAGCTTACACCGAAAATGAAATTTAAATAAACATTTAAGTTAATGCTTTCAATTTTGTGAGAACTAAATGTTGATATTTTTTTATGATAACTTTATTTCTTACAATATTTGTATCTCTTTGTTATCATTTCTATTAATTTATTATAGTTTGATTTATCTGTTAATACTGATAAAATACTAACGATTTCTTATAAACATTCATTATTAACTGTAAAATACTTTCTATTTCATATATTTAGAACCTTTGCGACTGCATCTTCCACCAAACCTAAGGATAACACTGTTAAAAATTTGTTGAAACACCTTTCAATTGCACTAATTAATAAAACTATACATTACAAAATTAATGCAAGAAGTTTTTGTGATCTAGTATGATAAAGAATACTATTATAAAAAAGAAGTAAATACTATATTTTATTTAAAAATACTATATGTTATTTTATCTTATAATTATAAGACGCAATTTAAAAAGTTCACTATTAACAATTAGAATATTGCAGTAATCATTTTGAGTAAATTTAAAATACACGGTAAAAGTAGAAAAAAAAAATAGTTTTTACACTTTCTCAAAATTTTCGGATGGAGAAAGTAACATATATTCCTTTTATTTTGACCTAATGCATTATTGAGAGCATAACGTTTGTCCAAAAAACCATTTAAGCTCTTAATATTTGGAAGTGGCCGTTTAAGCCCCTAACGTTTCTAAAAGTGCATCAATTAAGCTCCTCAAATACACATACCCACTCTGATCCAAGAGAGTGAGTTACACTCGCCGCCACGTCAACACCGTCACCGGAAAAGTGTCGTCACGTCAGTAATCGCCGCCGGGAAAATGATGTCGAAAGTTAGCCGTCACCGGAAAAATGATACCAGCAATTTGTCATCGCCGGAAAAGGGTCGTCGGAAGTCATTCGTCGCCGAAAAAGTATCGTCGAAAGTCTGTCGTCGTCGGAAAATGATCGCCGGAAAGTCAGCCACTCTCTCATCAAAGTCAAAATTACCACGTCAGCTGCCACATAGGATTCAGAAGCTTAAATGGCGCGGTTTTAAAAACGTTAAGGACTTAAACAGTTACTTTAAAACGTTAAGGGTTTAAATGATTTTTCGGATAAACGTTAGGAGCTCCCCATGCCAATGACACTTTTATCCCCTCCTTAACAATTATTTGTTCTCTACTTTTCCTTGTTAGAGGGACAGAATTGTCTTTTCAGGGCCGTCTCTGGGGCGCCAAATAACAATCCCATTTAAGAATCTCCACTCTCCCTACTGTGACTTTTCTTCTTGCCAATCTCCGATTCGATTGCCGCCGGCACCAATTTCCCGGCGCATTTTGACTACGTGAGAGCCTCTGTGTTGAAATTTCCCGCTTATCTCTTCAGCATTTGTTCTCTCCCTTGACAGGTGAGGAGTTTCACGAGTTGGTTTATTCTTTGTTCATTTCTCGTAAAATTGGATTGTTGGTTCTGTTTTATCGATATATCTAGATGAATTATCAGCTCTACATTTATAACATGAAGATTCGTTTTGTAGTGCGTTTTTTAGTGTCAAAAGATTTCTGGAAATGGAAATTCCTAATTTTCAAATTTTGTAAACCTTGTTCTTTAATTTCGATGTGAATGCTTTTTTGGCTCATGATTTAAATTCTATCTCAATCGACTTCAAATCTTGAACTGAGATTGATTCTTTTTCTGCTCTGCTGAAGAGTTCAAAAGTGGATACCTAGACTTCTCAAGTTTTAAGTTCTCACATCCTACTCTGGTATGTATCCTTTCTTTCTACTGAGAAGTATATCTGTATACAAGTAGATTTTAATTTTTGCATAGTATTTTGATATCTCTGTTCAGATATCTGATCGAACCAAGAATACATAGGTGTATTGACCTGTCATATATGTGTTTCCTCCACATTTGATGAAGAAATATCTTTTGGGTCAAAGGCAGCTGCAAAATTCTTCTAGTATGGTTATTTGAGATGAACTTTTATCATGGAGAAACAATGAGTTGTATTGCTTAATGCTGGGAATTTTTCAGTTGTTTCTTCTTTTTCATTTAATAGCTTGGCTGGTAGAGTTCCCTTCAATCCAACATCTTTACTATTTAAAACTTCTCTGATGAAGTCATCTGCAAATAGTTTAGATCTAGTGGAATCACAAATAGTGTTATTATGACATACTAGTGCAGTTGGCTATGTACCCTAAAAATTCACTGCGAGAGTGAGTTTACATGTTATCTTGTAGTGGCTAAATATGATCTAAGATGAGGTCTGCTTAGATCTGATGTAAGTTATCAAGAGCTGAGATGAGAAAGGGATTGTTGAAGTATACCTTTCATGCTTGATGTTTAGCTGTTCAAGTTAGCCCTTTCTACATTATACTAACCATTCCTAATTATACTAGCCATAACTTTTGGTAGATTAGGGGGTAGATCATCCCATTCCTAATTATACTAACCATAACTTTTCCAGTGATACTTTTTGGATCGAATTGGATGGTATCGCAACTAAGGGAGGGATATTTCTTATAACTTAGATCTTAAGATAGTATATTTGGAGCTCCTACATGTCAATATGTTGACTTTGAGTTCGCATATTCTGAGCTGGTAACTTTTCTTCCTTGAACTTTTATTTTTAATGAGATATGGTGCCCTCTTACAGATCCATCATGCATGCCTTGTACATTGTGAAAAATTCACATTTTCACAAAAAGTCTTATCTTTTGCGGAGGATTTCTTCCATAAATTGTGTCATATATGGCTCTTATTAAAAAAAGCATCGCGCCCAATAGGGGGATGTCACATTTCACTTGAAATAAAACCTTAGTTACTGAACATAAAAGCGAAAAACGAGCAAATTGGTTTTTTATTGCATCTCTCAGGAAAAAAGTTATGCTGCAATGCAACATTATTTATCATAAAAGGCTTTTCATACTCCCTCAAACATAATGTATTTTAATCTCACTTTTACCATTTCCATTGATAAACTATGGCAAATATAATAATTATGGCTGATAGCATACCAATTACAGGTATTAAAGCACGGCTACCTCCATCTCTTGCAACGGCTGACAACTGCCTAGAGAAAGTCCTAGTTGTCATGGTTCTCTGATTAAGCTGAGCAAGCATTTCCTCTCTGAACCTTTCTAAGGAAAAGACGTCCCAACTGCCATTATTCCAGTAAGTATAGAAATTGACCTCTGGCACTCGTGCAACCCTTATATAATCCCCATATTCATCTCGATCTGGATGTAATGTCATGATCAGTTCAACTGGCATGTTAATGAACTCAACTGTTCTCAGCTGTTGGAGATGTTCTATTCCTGATGGGACCTTCTTCATCAACTGACACCTCTGAACAATTAGCTTTTGAAGACGAGGCATTGCTCCTTGCTGCACATTTATGTCTTTAAGTCTGTCTAGTTTGTGTATACCCAAAAACTTGAGCATTTCAAATCCTCCTTCGAATTGCAATGTCTCTCCATCATATGCCTCTAAAAATTCCAGATGCAACAAATGGGGCAAACGTTGAAGATCTGACAGTGGATTTTCAGTTAACCTACTCCATTTCAAGACCAACTTCTTCAAATTATCTAGAGATGGTATCCAGCTTGGCAGTGCCTGTAAACTGCCTGTCAGGTATAGACGTTGAAGAAATGGCGGAGCTGTCTCCAAGTGATTCAAATCAATAACCTCTTTTTCACTGATTGAGGAAATTGATAATGCACGAAGGTTAGCCAGCTTTTCGATTGACGAACACAAAATTTTCCCATCTTCTTCCTTCATGTTTACAATGCCCAACCTTCTAAGTTTTGTAAGTGTTCCAACTTCTTGCAGGCGACTGATATTCCGGTTGGGCTCTATGAAACAAAGCTTCTGTAGGGATTGCAGATCTCTTATACGAGTTGGGAGCTTAAACCCAATGGTGTACTTTGCCTGCAAATGATCATCGACGGAAGTTGTGCGCCGATAAACAAGTAGATGGCGAAGTTTTTGGAGCCTTACAACTGAACTAGGCAACTCTGTGACCCAAGAGTTCTTTAAATCTAGAGTTTCAAGGTACTGCAATTTGGATATAGAGCTAGGAATGGAGTTCACTTTGGTATCCCTCAAACTCAGATACTTTAAGAGCAAGAGGCTAGTAATTTCATCTGGAAATGCATACAGAGGTGTTCCCCCCAGATCTAACACGAACAACATTTTCAAATGGGTAAAACTCAAACTAAATGGTCGATGAACCGGTGAAGGTTCTATCCCCCAAAACACCATTAATGAACACAGCCGGTAGTTGAAATCAGCTGTTGGTGTTCCACTCATGGCATTGTGAATGGATAAGCGATGGACTCTTTCAGGGACTATCCCTTCTTCTGTAACTACTGCTGCAAAACTTAGATCTTTAGCCTTGGAGATGATGATCTCACGTAAAAGACCTTGGATACGGAATCTTTTCACCTGGTTATCACTGGTCATCTCTACAACTTGGATCAAGCTTCTTTCAATGAGTCCATTCAGGTAGCTTTCTGCAACTTCCTCTAATGTCTTCCCTTCTGTTCTTGTCACAAATCCTTCAGCTATCCACAATCTAATTAGTCTCATCTTCTCGATTGGATAGCCTTCAGGAAAGATGCTGAGGTAGAGTAAGCAAGATCTGAGATATGAAGGCAGGAAATAGTAACTGAACAAAAGTACTTCTCTCATTCTTCCAAGGCTACCATGCTCGTGTATGTCAGCACCAAGGGTTCTGTAAACCATCACCCATTCATCTAGCTTGCTGGTGTCAATTGTAGCTAAGACGCCACTAATTGCAACGATGGCTAGTGGCAATCCCTCACATCTATTCAGGATTTGTTCTGAAATGTTCAACAGGTTGTCAGGACAAGGATTTCTCTGAAATGTGTGGTTGCAGAACAATGTCCAAGATTCTTGTTGGTTCAATGGCCTCATCCTGTAAATTTTATCTCGAGATTCAGCACAGAAGTGATTGGCAACTGGTAAAATCTCGGTTGTAAGCAAAATTCGGCTGCCCTTATTGTTGTTTGGAAATGCCATTTGAAATATCTCCCAAGCTCCTTGCTCCCACACATCATCCATTACAATGAGATACCTTCGATTCTGGAGGACTTTATTTATTACTCCCCTCAGAGAAGCAATGCTCATGGTGTCCAGTTCTGAAGGACTTGGCTTCTTCATAACACTGTAGAGCTGTTGTAGCATGTCTTTGAGAAGTTCATGTGTATCAAAATGACGGGTAAGAGTGATCCAAGCCCGAAACTTGAAGTTCTTTTTCGCTTCAGCAGCATCATATACTTGCTTGATTAGTGTGGTTTTACCCACACCTACTTCTCCAACTACAGAAATAACTTGGCGGTCTGCCCTGTTATTAAGTAGCCACTCAATAAGCTGACTTTTGGCTTCTGTCTTTCCAATCAAATTGCCTTCATCGAGTAGCGGTTGGGCATTCAACTGCAATGTACTTCCATCATTGATTCCTCGCCATATATTGCTCACATCTAATGATCTGTAGGTCTCTGTTATATCGCGCACTCTGCTTCTAATTCCTTGCATCCTTATAGCAATTTGACGGCGAGATTTGAGAGACTGAATAAAATGGCAGGTTCTATCAATAGAAGTAGCGCAAAGTATTCCTTCTTGCCCACGATTGTAAGCAAGTTTCAGCTTAACCTCATCAAGAACATCCTGCATGTCGAAATTTGTCTCTCTCACATTGTTGACCCAAGCTTTGATTAGATCATTATTGTTGTACTCCTCATTTACTTCTGCAACTCTTAGAAAGGCTGAAGAGATAGCCAGTGTGTCTTCCATGAATGTGATATCGGCTTCAATCCCGCTTAATAACCTCTGTTCTCCTCTCACAAAATCTGAGAGCTTGTTGAGCAGGAAGGTCACTGTAGCGTCTGGCATTGTTTGACAGCCCGAAGAAAAAGGTTGCAGAATAAAATGATGAAGGTGTGTTATCTTGTGAGGTAAGCTTTAGGTTGAACTGTAAGTAAGATGAAGATAAGGCGAATTGTAGTTTTATATTTAAGCTGATGTTTTCTTATGATTGCAGATTTTTTCGGGTATTTAGACTACCAATTTGAAATGTGAAACGAAGCTGCAAATGTGGATCTGACCAGGAAGGTGGCTGCTGTGTTGTGGCATATTCTATCCTAGTCAAACTACCAAGTACCAACCGTGCAGGTTCCAATTCTTTTCACTACTATTGCATATGTTTTGAGAGGTAAACTCTTGACTTTTTGTATTTTCAAAAGGCTAAATTCCATGACCTTTTCCACTTCACCAACTTAGAAAATGACAGCTCATTCCCATCGTTATTCTTTTTGATAAATGATTGGGGAATGAAGTAGATAGTTTAGATTCAATAATAAAATATGCACAACTAAGTATAATTTGTTCGCCCATTTGGTCATGGTGGTATACATGTTAGTTGTTACTCATTTGATATCTACGTGATTCATTATATTGTTTGTCATTGTGTGTATGGAGGAGAAGCTTCATTAAGCGCTCGGTTTAGTAAAGGAAAAAAAAAGAGGTAACATATTGCACAACACAAGCATAACTTTGTTTATTAACTCCTGAGTGGAACAATATGCCATTGATAGAGGCAATTTACAACTATTCTTTTATGTTTTTCTTCCAATAGCTCATGTGCTTCTGTGAAAATTCAGAACTGAAGATGCGCCCGTTTGTCTGTTGATTGACTGAATTAGAATTGATGGTAAAATACATATAAGTTTAACTCAAAAAAAGCTATGTCAAAGATACAATTAATAAATATGACTGTTGTCAAGTCATAAATAGCTGTTGTAACTCCACATAAGGGTCAATCGGAAACAATCTCTCTGTTACTATAGGGGTAAGGCTGTGTACACCTGATCCCCTGCTCGGCTTGTGGGAGAGCCTTGTTAAGCATTGGGATAATGTTGTTGTATTTAAATCTCTATAACTCAGAATAACTAACAACAATTATGAAGATGATAATGTGTCTGTTATTTCTGCTTTTTATTCTAATTTAGTTGTCTACCATCATAAAGAAAAGAGAATTTTTTTTCCATTTTTGATATACATACAAAGTCATGTGTAACTTGATGTGTGGCACGTGTTGGTGATCAGTGGAGAGAAAAATGTTTAAGGGTATAAACATGTGCTACAAAGACCTCTGGATGCTCCAATTAGAAAGTGTGAGAGCTTAAGGAAAATTAGGTAGCAAAGTGTGAATCCTAAGAAATATGTACTTAATTGGATTGGTATTGATGAACTTTTTGGCTTTAGATGAAGCATATAATGGTGTTAGATGATCCATGATATAACTGACTTATCTATGATGAGATTAATTCTCAATTGTTGTTTGTCTTTGTGATGTGAGATTTCATTGAGGAATCAAATGTTTCCAATTGAATTTCTTAGTGACTTTCCTTTTATGTTTCCACACAAAATCAAAATTACCAACCTGGGAGTTCTTAGACTCCACATACAACTGATTCTCAAATTTTTTTTTTTCTTGTAGTATTAGGATTTTGAAGAGGCTAAGTACTCGGAACATCTCTCCTTCGTGATGGAAGGTGTACTAGTTGAGTTAATTGGTATTGATTCTTTAATCTTAATTCGACTGTCGGAGTCATCATTATCATGGAACTCTTCAATATTGAATGAGCAAAATTATTTATGGTTATTATCATGAAGGAAAGAAGTTGAGAGGGAAACACAGATGACATCTATATGTTTAAATGCAATAAAAAATCAACTGAGATTGTATATTCAAATTCTGTATGAGCAAGAATTGCTGATTTTGACATTCAAACCGAACTTTAATTCAACTTGTGATTCTTTTCTCTTATATTGTTCGAAATACATAAATATATTGTTTCAATTTATGAAGATTCAACTGATGACAGAGAAATGCTATTAAGAAATGAGTAGCGTGAAGCATTACCCTTCCATGGCACAACGGTAACACGAAACTGGCTTCCTTCACGGCATTGTATGCTGTGATGTCATGTCACTAGTTTCAATACATTTGTTTTAACGTGACCAATTTTATCGTAATTCTAATCGAATTTGATTTCAACCGATTCATCATGAAATAATCAAACAGATCAGGCCAGCTGGAGTTCGTTGAACCGATGAACTAACTGGCTGGTCTAATCCGATTTTAATAACACCATCGAGCTGACATGTGCACAAAATGTAAATTGTGTAAATTAAGGTTAAATGATGAATAGGGTGGAGTCATGGAAATATATAAAAGAAATGTGTAGCTATCTTTAAAAGTCGTCTAATTGAATTGTTCTTTTTTTAATGGCCGAATGCTCTTTAATACCCCTTAACTTGTCACTTTTTGCCGTTCCTGCCCCCAAACTTTGAATTGGGCCGTTAATACCCCCAAACTTGTTCAAAACGCTTCTCCGGTGCCCCTGAATCCGACGTGGCTGTTGATGTGGCATTCTTTGACTTTCTTAGCGTGTGGTTGACTAAAAGTAGAGGCATAAACGGCAAATCCGTAAAAGTTTAGGGGTTTGAAAGACCATTCGACTATTGTACAAATAAATTTTACTATTTTAATTTATTATATTTTTATTACTTATTTCACTTTTCTTCTATATTATGGGAAATATATTCGATAAATAAATTTGTCAAGATAACATGATTATCTAAAACCATATAATAGAAATTCCAAACCAGTTTACATATAATAGGAATTTCAAACCAAACCTGGATTCGAAATTAAACCGCAACTTGTACCTAAAAGTTTAAGGTGGTGTGATTCTAGGCGAAATTCGAGATTCAAAAAAAGAAATTCTTCCATGTATGAAGTTTCAGGATCTAATACTAGAAAGTGCAAATCTGTGTGTGTGGATTCATGGATAACGTGACAGTTATCTCTAACCGGAAAATGCGTGGAAAAATTTAGACTCATAGAGTATAATGTAACAGAATTATAATATCAATGATCTTTATTTCTACATGTGTATTATTAATTCTAACCTCAATGTTTCAATTACAATATATTGCCAAGTGATCAATGTTTCAAACGTAATAGATTACAAAAAAGAGAAAATAAATTTATATATATGAAATGAACTAGATTAGTCAAAATAAAAAATAATATATGAAATTTATTAATACCAAAATTTATTTTATGAAATTATAAGAAAATAA
>CAOJBJ010279650.1:0-10051 GCA_948291685.1 Euphorbia celastroides
TCAAAGTCTTAATCCGGTTCAAAAGTATTCGTTGTGAGGAAACGGGAAAATTGCTTAATCTCGGATTAGCAAATTTGAACGTTAAGGTTGCAACGGCTATATTTTGAATCTGTGTATAAAAAGAGAGAAGGTCGAAGAAGACAAGTAGTGACGAGAATCCTTTCAAGAAGAAAGAAACCTGGTAGAAGACCACATCTCGTTAAGCTCTCATTTAAACCAGAAAATACTTAGAGAGAGAAAAACAGTTAGAACAATTGATTTGTATATTTGTTGTAAAATCTTCTTCACTCATGTGAAAAGCAATAGTGTCTGAAAACACTGAGTCGACTGTTGGAAAGGGTATCCATCAGTTTTGGGTTAGAGCATAGGATATGAAGGAGGGTACTTTGTATCTGGAAAGATCTGTGAGAGAATAGGAGAAAGAGAAGGGTACTCGATCTCTGGAAAACTCTTGTAAGAAGGCTTCTCCGCGGATAAGGGGACACTAGTGGATTAAAGCTCGAAGAGGGTATCCGGGGACTGGAGTAGGCACGGGCTTCCGAACCAGGATAAATCTCGCTTGTGAAATTTCCTTACAAGGTCTGTCTCTCGCTCCCATCTCAGTGCCGCTGAGACCACCAACGCACTGACAATCCAATATCTCAACGCCGGTGTCAGCCCCAGCGAGGAACTCCATTTCCGCTGAGACACGCCTGACTTCGCCCCAGCGCCAGGACCAACAACGTACAATGGCTTATAATGCCTTAGGGAAAACAAAAGATGGTGAGTAGCTACCGCGAGCTGTGGCCCGTTCATTCCCCGTGATAAAATTTCTTGAGTGCGGCCATGTTCCAGGTCGGCGGAACCTCTTTCCCCTCTAAGCTTTGCAGCTTATATGTATTGAGGCCGACTTTGGCTTTGATCTTGAATGGGCCTTCCCAGTTAATGCCAAATTTCCCCTGGCCTTCTCGTGCCCTTGAGGCTTCTATGCCGTAGAGAACTAGATCTCTGATCTGGAGGGTCCGGGGTGGATTGTTTTGTTGAACACAGCCGCAATCCTTTATCGGTAGGCCTCAGCCCATATACCGACTTGTTCTCTTTTCTCTTCGAGCCTGTCGAGGTTGGCTCTCAAAGGCTCTTTATTTGGCTCACCAGCGACGTAATGGAGGACTCTCTTAGTGGGGTTCCAATGTCAGCTGGGATGACTACCTCCGTGTCGTAGGTAAGGAGGAATGGGGTCTCTCCTGTTGCTATGCGAGGGGTCGTTCGGTAGCTCCATAGGACATATGTAGCTCGTCAGCCCATGAGGTCCCACTTTTCATCATACGAGCCTTGAGTCCTTCCATTATAGTGCGATTCATTACCTCGGTCATCCCATTACTCTGGGGATAGGAGACTGAGGTGAATCGGAGCTTGATGTGGAGGGCATCGCAATATGCTTGGAAGGCTTCACAATCAAATTGTGTGCCATTGTCGGTGATTACTGTATGGGGGATACCAAAACGTGTCAGCACAGACTTTTCGAAGAATTGTATTACCTGCTTTGGCGAAATGGTAGCGATGGGCTCAGCCTCTACCCATTTGGTGAAATGGTCGACAGCCACTATTATCCACTTCTTTTGGTACTGTGCAGGTGACATGGGGTCAATGATGTCCATTCCCCATGTGGAGAAAGGCCAAGCTGATCTGATGGAGGTTCTCACGGCGGCTGAGACTCAGGTGTGCCGAACATAAACTTGACACTCCCTGCATTCTTGGGCCAGAGTGGAGGCGTCGAGCTCCATTGTTGACCAGTAGAGACCTAAGAGCTTTGCCTTGCGCACCATCGCATCCTTCTTCTCATGGCCTCCGCAAATGCCTTCGTGCACTTCTCTTAGCACGTAGTTCGCTTCTGTCTTCCCAATACACTTCTTCCATGGGTGGGTTAATGATCTTCGGTCCAATCTTTCTCCAATGAGAGCGTATTGGTAAGACTTCCTTACGGTCTTCTAGGCCTCCATTGGGTCCTCAGGTAGCTCGCCATTGGACAAGTATCTTTTCAAAGGCGTATACCATTCATCCTCTTGGTCGAGTGTTAAGACCTCAGCACCCTGATGAATGCTCGGGAGCGCTTGAGTGCGGATGGTACATGGGACCGTGTTTTCTCCGTAGGGATCTGAGGCTGCTTTGGCGAGCCGATCTGCCTCTGTGTTTTGGGCGTGGGGGATGTGTATCAATTCCACTATTGTACCGTTTGCTTTGATCTGCTCCATTAATTCTCTGGCTTTGCTCAGGTACTTTGTCATGCTCTCTTCTCGAGTGGCATAGCCTTCGCCGAGCTGGTTCACTACCAGTTTTGAGTCGCTTTTGATGCGAGCTTTGTTTGGCGAGATGGCCTTGACTATTTTCAATGCCCAAAGGAGGGCTTCATACTCGGCAATGTTGTTGGTTGCTTTCCATAATAGTCTCACTGC
Organism: Euphorbia celastroides; assembly: GCA_948291685.1. Taxonomy (NCBI): domain Eukaryota; kingdom Viridiplantae; phylum Streptophyta; class Magnoliopsida; order Malpighiales; family Euphorbiaceae; genus Euphorbia; species Euphorbia celastroides. The sequence continues at coordinate 2,433 of CAOJBJ010279650.1, forward strand.
TTGGCTTACACATATGTTTTCGGGACTGAGTATATGCAAACCAATGCCTCCATTTTCCTGGTATGAGCTCCCATCAATATATATTGTCCAGACGTCCTCACACAAGCTGCCTTTTTCTTCAGGTGGAGCTTCGTTAACAAAATCAACCAGAGCTTGTGCTTTGAAGGCTTTTCGAGGTTCGAAGCGCACATCAAGCTCCGAGAGTTTGAGTGCCCACTCAGCTATTCTTCCGGTGACCTCAGGCTTTTGCAATGTTTTCTTCACAGGAAAATTTGTCCTTACTATCACCGTGTGGCTCTGGAAGTAGTGGCGGAGCCTTTGAGAAGTCTATAATGATAGCATAGGCAGCCTTTTCAAGCCTTGGGTATCTCAGCTCGACATCTTTAAGAACCTTGCTACAGTAGTAGACAGGAAACCGCTCTCTTTCTTCCTCTCAGACCAGGGCGATCCCTATGGCCTCGTTGCTGATACTGATGTACAAATACAGCGGTTCACCCGCCCTAGGCTTGCTTAACAAAGGTGGGGAGGCGAGAAAGGCCTTGAGCTCGACAAACACCTTGTTGCATTATTCTGTGTCATGCCCCTCCTGTTCGTGAAAATCACAGTAGGTGCCGGGGTGACCCGGTTTGTGCATTTTCCTCGGGTAAACGATGGGCTGCTTAGTGCTCTCGATCCAATAGAGGAGGTCTCTTTTGGATGACTTTAGCGGATGTGAATCAAATTGAGCTTCTTTGTGGGGGATCTCTGGTCTTCTCTCGAATGGCCTTCTTTGGGGAGTGTGGTCGGGAGCTTGCGGCGTTGGTATCAGAGCTCGGTGACCCCCACTCTTGTGGTTCTCCCATTTAACCCGATTTGGGTCGTTGTGTTAACAAGGCCTTGGAAAGGTCCTCGTTCCCACAGTTGTTTGCCAAGGAATCGATTACCACATCTACATTACAATGCTTGATTTGAACGGCTATTTGTTGGAACCTCTCCACATACTCTGCCAAGCTCTCCAATGGCTTCCTGATGAGCATCTGTAAATCTTGCATGGTTTTGTAGACTGGAATGGATGTGACAAAGTGCATTACAAAGTTCTTAGTCATTTGGCTAAAACTGTTGATCGAGCTGGCTTCGAGGTTATCATACCAAAAGGTTGTTGCGCCTTCGAGGGTAGTTGGGAATAACCTGCACATCATTGTGTCGGTTGCTTCAGTCATTTCCATGCATTGTTGGAAATTTCTTACGTGAATGGTTGGATCGCCCACACCATTGTAGCTTCGCAAGTGAGGGTATTTGAACCCTTGTGGGAAGCGCTCCTTCAGAATTTTCGGACAGAACGAGGACTCTGTGTTCTCAATCTCTGGGATGAGTGGGTCAATCCCCTGTTCGGCCATGATGGCCTTGACTTCTTTTGCGATGGCTCTCTTTAGCTGTGCTCCTGACTCTTCCTGTGGCGAGCTCGATCTGCGCCTGGCTCGCTTGTGTCTAGGCTCCGAGGATTCGGAGGAAGAATCAGTGTAAGGATCCTAACTCGGGCGCCACTTTTTGTAGCTCGCCACAAGCCCCGGACACCTGGGTTCAGGCCGAGCTCGTGGGTCTTTGCTATGTCGACTACTGCTTTTGCGAGCTGTGTGGTAACTCTCCTCCCTATCATCACGGTGACAACTGTTGGCAGGGCGCGAGTATATAGTTTCTTCAGGGCTGTGTTGCCTCTCCTCCCTTCGATACACCCAACTTTGCTTTCTACCTTTCGACCGCTGCCTACTAGGTTCCCGAGGTTCGTTGTGTTGCTACGGTTCGGCCTGCTTAAGATACATTTCTTGTCTGCGTTTACCATGTTCACCGAGTCTTGAATGTGCGTCAACATGTGCAAGAGCTGTTTTGAAAGAGTTGCTACGTATTTTGTGGCTTGGTCTTGAGCTTGATCTCTTATTTTATCGATTTCAGCGTCGAACTCAGTGGTAAGATTGATGAAGGGCATGACATTGCCATTGGTATCTTTTGGTGGGTTGGTGGTGCTTTCAGGAGTGGCTGTTTGATTTTGCTCCTTGCTTATAGCAAGTTGGAGGGTAGGGGGCATTTGGCTAGAAGGAGGATCAGCTGGGCTTTTGTTGTTTGGCTGCTTAGAGGGGACACTAGATGTGCCCAACTCTCCAATCTCTCTCGGAGCTTTTATCACTGGTTTAGGAGTGACAAAACTCGACGGGGTGTTCTTATCCGCCATTTTCTCTGGGATTCACTCAGTGGGATTTCAACGAGAAGGATTCACGCTCACCGCACCGATTTGGTAACGGGTATCCAATCTCTTTGAGGTTTCCACGATCTCCTACAAGATGAACAAGGTTAAGAGGGTCGGCCGTTGCACCGACGTAGCCTTTCTGATGCCTAAGTCAGGTAAGGAATTAAGATGAAGAGTGAATAGAGAGAATGGGGAGAAGAAGTTACCCTGCATATGTGATACCTTGACCTTTATATAGGCAGCATGGTGAGGCTCGTGGGGGACCAGTAGTGACGTGGCGCCTTTCATGAATGGTTGTCGGGCCACGTCACGCTTTAGTACTGGTCCTCGTACGGTGTTAGCAGGATTTGTCCCTTGGCTCGGCGCAATACCACTTGGGGTGAATTTGTCTGCTTGTGCCGAGCTAGGACTGGTTGCCGAGGTGTCGGGCTAGGCCTCAACTGGGCTAAGGACCTTGGCGAGGTACCGGGCTAAGCTTCAGCCGAGCTAGGGCTCTCGTCGAGGTGGTTTCCCTTGGACGAGCTTATGTGTGCGCATCTTCCTGGGGCAGCTGTGATGAGCTGCTCTAGGAGGCGTTATGAGCTCGTCTTGGGCCTATAGGGCTTTAGTGTTGTTGGGTCTATTTATCTCTTTTGTTATCAAATAGCATTTGTATTTTATCAATAGTCGGATTTTCCGAAAAAAAAATCTCACCATAATTGTTAAAGGTGCAGCAAAAAGAACAATAGAGAGTGCAACACAACACCACCCAACAATTTGAAGTTGATTTGGTCCTTTTGTGAAGAAATGTGTAACAACAAAAACTCCCAAAAATCCCCCAAAATTGAGCACGAAAACCATCTTCAATGTCAGCATCTGCAATTTCAAATAATCCCATTAATTTCCCATCATTACTTGATTAATTTCAGTTAGGTCCTTCAAAAACCTTACGTACCCTTGCTTTCTTAGGTGCATACAAAATGTAGAGAAAAATGTAAATGGTTTCAACAAAACACCCAAAGCAGTTAATACTGAGAAGAAGATAATCGTTGGATTTGAGAATTGCGTAGTAAATCCACAGCATACAACTCAGCAATGCTACAACGTACGGTATAGATTGAAATCCTTCTGTTGATTTCTTCTTGATCACCCTGAAAAAAGTTGGCCTGCAATAATAATTTAGCTTAATTAACAATTATCGTTAAAAATAATACATCCGAACTGCCTAAACTTACGCCAATTGCGGTTTAACTTTCACTTGTTACTATTAGCCTGTAGATTTGGCAAAAGTGTATCGGTTACTGTTGAATGCTACATTTCAAGGGGAACTAGTTCACTTTTGCCAATCATAGGGAACTACAACAATCAGTTGAAAGTTCGACAATTGGCAGAAAGTAGAAAAGTGCAAGTGGCTTCGAATTGTATGTATGATCATAATCAGGTACATCTGAAACCGTCTAAACTTTAATTATTTGCCAATAGCCCTTAACTTTCACTTGATGTTATTAGCCCGTAAACTTGGCAGAAGTGTACCAGATTGCCCATCAATGCCACATGTCCAGGGCAAACTAATGCACTTTACCAAATTCTGGGAACCACGAGGAACAACCAAAAGTTCAGAGCCTCGATCAGTAAAAAGTAGCAAAGTTTAGGCAGCTTCGGAACTGTATAGTACTCACATAGGGGAAAGAAACTTGGCAACCGAGATGATGTTGCCAAGAACACCAAAGGTAAAGATCAAAGTGTGGTGATCTAAGGCCATTGTTGCAACTTTTTTAGATCTTAAAATTTGCAAAGACAAATTTGAAGTGAAGAAGAAGAGGGTTTGTTAGGTAAAGCGTAAGTGAAAAATACAAAACCTTGTATGCTTATAAATAAAAATGTGAGGGAATGGAGTGCAATTGGTGTGACATTATTTATATAAGTAGAGGGCTTTGCATATGTGTCCTTCAGTCATGATTCCAAATTCTATTTGAGTTGCCACACGGTATTCATATTAATTTTTTATTTAATTTTAGTTTTACTGCATCATAAAATTCTCCAACACATTTCGTATAGTGTGAAAGATGTTATATGTCATGATTGATATTTGTTTGAGTGTGTGTATGCATATTAGTGTATGTTTATGCTTGCCAGCTTGGGTCTGTCAGGAAGTATATAAATATGATAATTGAGTAGATTTATTAATTTAAAATTTTGAGTAAAATAGTTCCATAATACAGGATCAAAGTACCATAGATTTGAATGTCAAAAGTTAAAATTTTGGTAGCTCTATTGTTCAGTTAAATTGCAACACATGTAGAGTGAATTTATGTTGTATCCATTTTAATCTTAAAAGAGCATTTATATGGGGAGGAGTGTGAGGAATATGATTGCAAATGGGGTGGGGATACCGAACCCAATGGGGACGGGGAATCCCCATGGGTATGGGGATGAAAAATGCATTACCCGTCCTGAAAAATCCCCGAACCCGATAAGTCTCATTGGAAATCCCTGAAATATTTCCAAAATTTATGATATTATATATAAATTTCTAAGTAATATCCTTATATATTAAACTTTATAAGTTGTAATTACACTTTGTGAAGTCTATAATGTGTTTTTAACTAAGTTAATATCTTCGAAGTAATATTTAGTGTTAAAAGATCTTATGTTATATGTATATTAAGACGTTAAATTGATTTGGCATTGAGTTAGGATAACTGTTACTTAGTTTAATATTGTACTAAGTTTTTTTAAGTATTTGAGTGAATTTTGAGTACGTAATTTTGGAAAAAAATATTTTATTAATTCTTAATGGGGTAATGGGGAATACCCGATTGGGAAATGGGAAAATTTTTTTTACCCGAAACCCTAATGGGGATGGGGATGGAGAAAATTTCTTACTCGAAACTTTAATGGGGATGGGGATGGAAAATGCAATGCCCGATCCAATAAACGCCGTTTGCAACCCTAATATATAATATTATTTATTATAGTTCAACTTATTAACTTGAAATTTTGAGTAAAACAGTCTCGTAATGCACCTCTCACATTAGGGTGGGGTGTAATTTTTCTTTTATATCCTCAATTTTAGAGATTATTATTTTTTTTGTCAGAATTGGAGTGGAAACATAGAAAAATGCGTAGAACTTTTTTTTTTTCTGGATGGTTTGGATAGGGCAGGTATCTTAAACGTCGCAATAAGCGGCCATTTGGCCGAAAGTTTAAAATAACGTTGCGATTTTTTATGGACGGGTGATTTTAGGCGTTTCCCAATAGAAGCAGTTTTTGGAGCTGTTAGTAATCTAAAAGTCGGCCTAGGCGGTATCTTAAAAAACACTGAAAATCGGTTGAATAAATTATGCTTTTGAAAATTTTTGTTATAATAAACTTCTCACGCAATAATTTATTAAATATGAAAAAAATATCCGCCTAAATTTTTATCAAGTCTCGTTTAGAATCTGCTTAGATGCTGGTGCTTTTTGGCCGTTTGACTAATACCGAGCGTATTTTAAAGGCCTAATGCATAGTTAGCCCCTAAACTTGACATGAAAAACTTACTGACGCCCTAAACTTTCGTTTTATCCCGCCAACCCCCCGAACTTGACACAAAGACCCACGCCAACAGTCCTCTCATGCTGACGTGACGGTAATTTTACGTTGAAAAGTCAACGCATCCACGCGATGTCACGTCAGCATTAGGGGGCTGTTGGACTTTTGCCAAGTTTGGAGAGTTAGCAGGACAAAACGAAAATTTAGGACATCAGTAAGTTTTTCATGCCAAATTTAGAGTACCAAATATGCATTAGGTCTATTTTAAAATATCAGATATGATGCAATGCATAATTTAGGGAACAATGTTTTCACTAAAATTTAGCTAACTATATTCAAGGGATTTGTTGATGACTGATGACTGATGACTCTAATTGAGATATGCAGAGGATTTATTGACGACACATATACTATTTGATGACACATTTATTATATTATACTATATGAAACTTAAAAGTGTTAATTTGTTCGTGAAAATGTGCCAATTAGTAATTAGAAATGTTATCGATTTTTCTATAAGTATATTATTTTAATTCGAGTAATTTTAACTTGCTGTGTACAAATTTTTATTATGTTGCGTCCTAACACTTCATAGGGGATGTAATAAATGCTTTTGTTGGACCATATTAATTTAAACATTTTAGATAAGTGGTTCCATGACTATAGTATACGTATATAAATTAATAACATCGTTTGATTTTTATTTTATGCGATTTTTTTTTGTCTCTGGACACGTTGATGCTAAGTAACTTAAAATGGTATAAATATTTTAATAGATCAAAGATGAGATAGCGACCCGAATTGCTTAATTTTAGCATTGAGTAACATTTAATTATTAATTCCAAGTCACATAATGCTCTAGAACGACGCCACAATACAAACTTTAACCCTTTATTTATTTATTTTTTTACGGAACTTAATTTTTTTTTTTATAATTAATAAATCTTTGAAGATGCTCAGTTTTGAACCTAAGACTTTCTACTAACAGATTGGAAGGTGTACCACTTGGTCAAAGGTTAATTGATTGAAATTGTTTTTATTAATTTCTTATAAATAAATACTTCAACTTTTTAGTAGATGAAACTAGTAATTTTCTTAATTATTATTAGTATTACTATTAGTTGTAGATATAAACTAGTCCAAAAGCAAATACACGAGAAAATATAAAAGTAATTTTGTAAAATTAATTGTATAAATAATGTTGGTAGTATTATATTACACGTACTATTTGTTGTTGAACCGAAGACAGAACAAATAATTAGTAGAAGATTCACGTGATATGACCCAACTTTTTACACCTATTAAAGCGGTTTGATTTTCTGCTCAATCTGAATGGCCCTCTACTTTACTACAAATTAAGAAACTATATTCACAAAACATATGTTTTTCAAAAAAATATTCACATAACATATTGGTTCGGTTTCTCTCTCTTACGTGGTAAAAATTTTTAAACAAATAAATTTGGAGGAGATGTTCAAATTATTATCTCATGACTTGGATCCTACTTAGACGACGTTCACAATTACTGGGAAATTTGATCGGGTGCGAATAGGTAAAACTTTTGAAGTTGATGTCCAAATAAGTTGAAGCAAGTAATGAAGCAGTAATACAAAAATTAGATTAATTGAATTGTGTTAGATGTTGTATTTTAAGGGTACATGTTAGTTTCAACATTAAACTATTCTTTGAATACTATATAGGAATTGGCAACAAGAATAGAGATGCATTTATATCGAGAAAGATTATTTCAAGTATTTGTAAATTGAAAACTTAAACTTGTTTGGTAGAAAAAGATAGTTGATAACGGCGAACTGAAAAGCAACCATTTTAGTAAAACATTGCATCTCATAAAATATTTTAGTGTATATAATTACAAATTTGAGGT
>CAOJBJ010279661.1:0-19666 GCA_948291685.1 Euphorbia celastroides
ATCACAGAGCTTCATCGAGATCGTTCGATCTACAATAACCGTCGATTAAAGTAGTGTATGTGATGTGATTAGGGGTAGCGTCTTTTATATCCTGGAATAGCCTAATAGCCTCTCGCATTCTACCTTCTCTACAGTAGCTATGTACAAGCGAGTTATAGGTGACAATGTCGGGATTTATGCCCGCTCTATCCATTCGATCTTGAACTGATAGAGCTTGATAGTGCATACCCTTTTTGCAGTAGAGTGAAATCAATGTGTTGAATGTAAACAGATCAGGAAAAACACATTTCGATTCCATTTCAGACATCAATTTCTCTGCTTTTTCAACATCTCCAGACTTACAACAAGCATGAATCAACACATTATAAATATGTATGTTAGCTGAAACACCGATTCGAACCATCTGCTTGTAAAGTTTCCAACCCAAATCAGTCAACCTGTCTCTTGCTAAGGAATTCAATAGCACAGTACAAGCATGTAAATGTGGGATAAACCTTCTCTTACGCATTTCATCGAACACCTGGATGGCATCTTGTGTCATCTTTGATTTTGCGTATATAATTACGAGCCAGCTAAGAACATGAGAAGTAACATCTGGGTCATCACGAATGTCGACCACAGCACTCGGAACAGATGGGCTGGACAAAAAGTTGTTAAACGCAATCTTCTCAAGCAGAGTCTGCGCAGTCTTGAAGTGTTTGAATTTGGTTAAAATGTGAATCATTGTCCATGAAGATTGTAAGGGGTGTTTATAATTAGGAATTGATGATTCCATCCATTGAAAGAAGACCCAAGAAAGAGAAGGACTTTGATCATACAAAGAGAGATGCAACAGCACCTGATGAATGGCTGCTGTGGTGAGTTTGCAACCCAATTTGGGTTTCAAGAGACTGTTCCAGCTACCCTTTAGTACAGCCGCGCATATGGATTCAACATTTCTTGCGTCTGCTAAAGTAGCCATTCTTGTTCGACTCCTGCTGTGCTTTGAAATCGTGGGTCCAGCAAAGGAAATACCAACTCTTTATTAGGGGTTGAAAGTAGAAATTTTAACCTGCTAAACATTTAAAAATTGAACTGAATTGGCAAATTGATTGGTTCTTCAGTAAAAAGAAGCAAAAGTAATGGGTTGTTTTGGGACAGAAAGCAAATGCAAATGCAAAGATGCAAATCAAAGGAAGTATAACAGAGAAGGGAAAAACCAACCTGAAACCCGAAATTGGAGGGGGGAATGAAGAATATGGGTCACCATGAAAGAGCAGTGCTGTATCATTATAGGTATAAACGATATTATTCAGATATGTTGAGTCGAAAAATAATATTCAAACGATATTATTCGTGATTTTTCCCCCTTGTTTCCGTATTGTATCATATTATATATAACAAAAAATTGATTATTGCCACATTTTCTTATAAATTTTTAGTTTTATCTGTTTTTCAAAATTTTTAGTTTTATCTCCTGGCTTAAATTTGATACACTCGCATCAAATTTCACTTTTTTTATCTCCTGGCTTTCCGTATGTGCTTTAGATAAAAACCATGCAGCTTTGTTTGTCTAATTCAAAAAAATTAACTTCACTGATGCGCTGCTAAATCCTAAATGGAATCCCCCTGTCTTGTTGAATTATTGTAAGGGTTCATGTGGTGCAACTTTGTAATTGGTATTCCTTTTATTTAACGTTGTTGGTATATATGAAAGAAATAGCTTACTGATAACATTGATTTTTTTCCTGCAGACATGTTAATTTCTTAATAGTGAGAATGAATACCAGAGGGGTGAGAGAGAGATTTGATAAGTTCTCATAAAAACAGGGAGAAAGAACAAAGAACTCGAACTTGGTGAACTTGAAATGTGTGTACCTTCTTCAGTGCGATGCTATACTAGGAAGTTATGCGTTGAGTAATTTCCTGGGTCAAAGTTTTTCTTGTTTACATGCTTTTTCCCATTGACTTATACGACAGTTGAAATTGTAAAAATGAAGTTGACATGAATGATGGTGTCTTTTCAAGTGATTTGGTGGTTGCCTGAAAAAGGTTGGTTGCAAGAAGTGGGTGATATCTGTTTTCGCCGTTCTGTATTGTAATTAGGCCTTTTTCTATCATCTCTCTATTGTTGGATTAATCTATTTTCTCTTTAAACTGAGGTCTCATGTATATAATTATCTGAAAATTGCAGATAGCTAAAATTACTGAAGAAGGTGTGACAATTTCACCTCCATATGCATTGAAGACATTCTGGGGATTCTCTGCATTTCAGAATCCAACCGCAGGTGCTGAAGGATCTTGGTAGAATTAGGATGTTGTTTTCTTTGCAGAATTCTGATTTTATGTCTGTTCGTTTGTAGCTTCATATATTCACTGATGCAGTGCTTGGAAAAACTTGGATTGTGGAATTTGCAACAGTTGCTTAAAACTTCAGATCATGTTTTAATGGAATGCTATGACTTAGAGTTGAAGCACTATCGGCTATATGATTTGCAACATTCTTATTCTAATCATGGCTGCATTATATATAGGCAGGCTATGGAATCACCCATTACTGAAGCAATGTGTTTATTCAAACTTGTTTTTGGATCTAAAAAAGGCACTCTGATTGTTCAACTAGTAATGAAGCAGGTTTCAATGTTTTGCCATTCGCTGGCAGTAAATTTTGCCTGGGCAAATTTGGTGGGATGTTTGGATACTTTTTGAACGGAGTTGTGTTCTTTGCCATCAAATTACAGAAATTTCACCACTGGAAGGGAGAAATCTGTTATTGATACAGTTTCAATTTCCTATGTTCAAAGAAATCCAAAACAAAGCAGCTAAATGAGTTTAAAATCAATCAGACACAACCCATAGCCAGGAGCTGACGACTGAATTACAACAAATTCTACAGTCAAGATCCTCAAATCCAAGATCCATTTTTTCTTTATTTCAAAAATGATTCCTAAGTCATGACATGGTTTGTCATCCTCACTATATGAACTTCATCACTAAATGGAAAAGGAGAAAATAGCATGTTCCATTCCTTGATTAACTGCCTCACCCGATAGCTGATCAAGTCCCACAATACTTTCTATATTCCACATCAAAATTTTGTGGCTGAATGCGATTCAAACAAAAGCCAACATCTCGAACCACGAACTAGTCTGCAACCATGAATGGATCAATATCACCATGATCAGCAATTAGAGGTTCCAATGATTCCTCATCTTCTGTTGAAAAGTAAGTGGGGAATGGCAGTGATGAGATATCAGGCTTTTTGTAATGTGCATCTTTTATAAACACAAAGTTGCCTACTGCACCTGGAACCTGCAAAACAATTCAAATAAGCTTTAGGACTATGAAGTGAGAGAAGAATAAGAGAGGGTTTCACTCTTCTACACAAACTCTGATAGGAGTTAAGACAGCAGAATTTTACATGTGATGATAAGGTTATATGTGAAAAATGCAAATAGGGTAAAAGAAGTGTGAATTTTGCGAAAAATTTGAAAATGATACCTGGCCCCTAACCCACATCAAATTCCTTGCAGGCTCTATTTTATAGATCCATACATTTTTAACAGTTCTTTGCACTGCACCCATGCGTCCAGGCATCTTTTTACCTTTAAATACCTGCCAAAATAGACAATCAATTGCAATAAGGGGATCTTAAGTTAGAAAAAAACGTATCAAGCACCCAATGGAAGCATCACCAAAATGTCTTTAACAAATTGAAAAGGGATAATTGATCACAGTTCAATACAATGATGAAAAAGCATGGGCAAGCTGACACAGGAAAACACAGCCCTATAAATGGTTTATAAGGCTAAGCAGGTAAGTGCAGTAAGAAAAAAAGTAAATTCAGTATTGTACATGAAGAATATGGGCCTCATAACATGGAGGACAGATAGTTGCAGAAGCTGATTGGCACCCGCAAGAAACATTAGTTAGCACAATGAAGTAGACACAAGTGTGTTAATGAATACATGGCATGAATAAGGGAAAGGAGAAAGGAAGTTCATGAAGTTGATCATTTAGGTCAGAATTGATATTTATAATCGAATAGTCAAGTGACAAATATGGAGCCATCCTCCCTACATGATATCCAACCACAAAAATGCAAATATCGGGAAAAAAGGTTGAAGGGACAAAAACTATTAACCATAACCGTTATTATAGGTCCTTTGAAAATATAATTGGTACACCCAGTCAAGCACAGCTTTTCAGCCAGAGTATTAGAATCAATACTTGAACCAAATTTATGACAGAAAGCAGCGAGGGCAGGGTTCTAGTCCTGACACTTTCAAGATAATAGCCCCTGTGTAATAAGCAAAAAATCTTCTAAAAAAATTAACCCAGAAACTAAGAAACCATAATACAGAAGCTTCCAGAATATACAAATTCAAAGACAAAAAAGAGTCCCCTTAGTAAACCAGCCAAAAAGTTCAATGAATGCAAATTGAAAACATAGAAAGGTTTATCCTTGCTGAACCTAATCTCACTGGCACACATTTTTATTGTGTTCGCAATTAAAAACAAAATTGAATTATATGTCAAGTAGTACATAAATTTTACAATATCATCTAACTATGGACACATACCTTTCCAGGAGCATCCCTTTGGCCGGTAGAACCAATACTACGATGTGACAATGATGCACCATGACTTGCTGGCATTCCTTTAAACCCATGTCTTTTCATACCACCCTGGAGGAAGAAATTAGACAAATAAGACACAGGTAATATGACATGTAAAATACACTATATCCTTTTCAAAGACGATATAATAACACATTATCATGGGAAGTGCACTGAAATAAGTTCTTTGAAACTGGAGTCTGAAGCTCTTTAGACGGAAGACTAGAATTATTGCCATGAAACAAAACATAATCCCTATACAAAGAAGCTTGAATGCCATTCATTCAAGAAGCCCAAGTATGTATCTAATATCCATCCAAGGCAATAGCAATGAAGCTGGACCTATGGTCATTAACATATTGCTATATAAGCATTGAAACTCCTTTGCTCCTCAGGAAGCACAAGGACTGGACATAGGACTTGTTTGGGATTTCTTTCCAGCTGATGTCTCCAAAAGTTTCTCTCACAAAAATTTCCTAGAATAATAGATTCTGGCTTTGGGCAACATACATTGGTTCATACTAATCAATTAGATCTGCTTGATACTGAAATCCAAATACCAAAATCTGATGCTTCCAGAAAAAGCTTGAAAATAGAGCTTTTCGGTAGTACAGCTTGGGAAAGCAATCCAATCTGGCCCATAAGTGTTTAATGAATCAATCTGATAGGGTGCATGATTTGGCTCCCTTCACATTACCGGTAGTTTATTGATTTCAACATGAAAACATATTTCATTTGAGGGTAAGCAATTGGTATCCTACATCATTAAGTGGCCATTGCTGAAAGGGCAGGTACCAAACAAATTAACCGAGCGTAATACTCCAACAGGAGCCTAGCGCATAAAATAATGCAATTACGAACGAGTAAAATTATAATACTTGCAAGCGATGTGAAATGAAGGAAAATAAGAGAATAACCTGAAACCCTTTTCCCTTGGTGATTCCAGCTATGTCAACGTACTGACCAGGAACAAAATGACGAACGCCAATAGACATACCAACAGGAAGAAGTGCGTCTTCCGTGACAGGGAATTCCCTCAATTTCCTCTTCAATGGAACATCCTGAGCTCTAAAATGACCCACTTCAGGCTTCGTCAAATGTTTAGCCTTCTTGTGTCCATAACCAATCTGACTAGCACCACAACACAACATCAACGGATATCAAAGTTGAAAGTCCAAATGAACAAAAAAGAAAGCGGCATTGAAATAAACGGTAGATCAGAGAAATAGAGGCACCTGCAGAGCAAAATGGCCCTCCTTCTCTACAGTTTTGACCTGAGTGACTATGTTGTCATCAACAAAAAGAATAGAAACGGGAACTCTTTCCCCCCATTTATCCCAAAGAGCAGTCATTCCACACTTGAGAGCAATAACGCCAGTTCGCTTTGAATTAGGGGTCATGACAGAAGGCTTTGCTTCAATTACTCGGCTGTGGATCTGGGAGCCATCGAGCAAAGCTTCGGTGCTGAAGGCTCTGCACAAATTGGAGAGCGCATATGCCGGCGAAGTGCTTTTACTAGAAAGTGAAAGAAGCTGATCGAAGCGAGATATGAAGCCTCTTGATAAGGCAGACATGGCTGCTAAAACGAATTCGACGAAATGGAGGAAATTCGGAATCAAGGAGGACTTGCAGAGTTTCAGAGAAACGAGCGAACAAGTAAAATCTTTGAAGCTTCCTTAAACCCTAATTTGGATGCAAAATGGATTAGAAATTTATGTAGGCTGCAGGTTTCGATCCTACGACTTACGGCTTCCAAAAGACCAGTCCACTAGAAGAAATTTCGTGTAGTAATGTCATTAAAGGAATACATCAACATTTTTATTTTGTTCATATATTGTCATCAAAAGAATATGAAATCGAAACTCCCATCTCAAATTTGTGCATCGTTTTCAAGCTTAATTGAATTATTTTGGCAAAACGTATAAAAATTGTTTTTAAGTTGTCATAATTTGACAAATGTCATCTCTAATTTACATGACACTTTACTTCCTCAACTTGACATAAGTACACCGTTTTATACCCTCATTGTCGTGTGTCATTTCCTGATTGGAGAAAAAAAAATTAAAAAATAAAATTTTTGAAAATTTAAACCAATCAACAGTTGACATGTAGTAATGAAGAGATAAATTGACACATTTTTATCAAATAAAAGAGATAAAATGTTATGTTCGTAAATTAAAAGTGATATTTGTCAAATTGTAACTATTAAAGAATGAATTTCATGCATTATCTTAATAATTTCTTATAGTTTCTATGAATTAAATATCAATTTACAACTTAAAATCTTGATACAATTATGAGCGTACACTTTCAAGGATTATGTTCCACAACTTTTATTTTATTTGAAAAGCTTATACTTGTTCTTAATATTATTAATTGCTTTCAATACATCATTCCTTTTCGAAGAAGTACCAATATTCTTTTTATCATATATATAAGAAAAAGTAATTAAATTTTAAATTACTATTTTAATTTTATATCTTTTAAAATTTTAATTATTAATTATTTATCTCATAAATATGTTTTCTGAAAATTTAATTTATCATTTCAAAAAATTTTAAATTTGATGAAAGTTAAATTCCCTTAATAAGAGAAACTGTTCTCGATATTCATTTATTAAAACTTAATTCTCTTATCATTACTAACAAATTTTAATCAAATTTTGATTAACAAAACCTTCACCACCTTCACCACGATTCCGATTCATCTTCATATCTTCGACGGTTTCAGATCTGTTCCAAACAAAATAAGCCGATTCATCTTCATCTTCGTCGGTTTCAGATCTGTTCAGCGCCGACGTTCTGCAGCGGTCCTCGATGCTCCGGCGGCGGTTTACGAGACAAGGGAACACTATTATTCAGACCTCGTTGTTGCTTCCTCCGGCATAGCCTTCAGCGGTACGCCGTCATTCTTCTTTTCTCTCATGATCTCTGCTTATTGTGTATGTTAATTGTTGATTTGCAGTGTCTGTGATGCGTACCGTCTTTTCTACTCTGTTTTTCTTTCCTTTTCTTCCTCTCTTCATTTCCTCGAGAAAATTGAACACGAAACTCTCACTAACCAAACAGTAATTTGAATCATTTGAGTGATTTTAAAGATCTGAATCATAATTACGAAATGGCGATCAGATTGAACTCGTTTCCCTACTACTGGCAGCATTGTTTTCTCTGCGCTGCTTTTGATTTTTCTGGTTTTTGTGATCTCCGGTTGTTTTAGTTCATTCATCTTCTGTCCAGCTGTATCGAGATTTCAGTATGCAATCTCTGTTCCCGCTGTTCAATTGCAGACTAAGATTGCTAGCTCAGGTCATGTTCATGTCTTCATTCTCCCTCTGCCAGCTATTCTCCGCCTCAATCCACCGTTTCAGAAACGCTACAGTGATTTTAAGTAAATCAGGTTGCTAGATGTTTTTAATTTCTGATTTGGTAGATTAATCGATTGAGGAATGCAGATGAGAACGATCGGTTTTGTGGCTCTAGAACCGTTTTGAAATTCAAATTATCTTGTGTTTATGAGTTTTCACAATAAGTTCGTCAAAGTGCTTCAGACTCCTTTACTTTTAAGTTTGTTTGTTAATTAATCAAATTGATATGGCTGGCATGCTAGTAGTGCTAGTTATTTAATTCGTTAAATCGTATAATTGCCATTATGTTAATTGTTTGCGAATATTAATTTGTTGTGATTTAGCATATAAGTTATATGTTATGCAGTTTATAATTTCATTTTACTTCAGCTTCTTGTTATTGGTTTCATATGGCGATTTCACATTCAATCTAGTTTATTTATTTTTAAATAGACCCAACTTTTCCCAGAATTAGTCCTTGTTGCTTGGATTCACAGTTCAAAGCATTAGTAGTTATTGAAGCTTCTGATGGTTGGGTCATTTGATTGCTGTTTTTGTGCTTAATAATTGGTGAAATTTGGGTGTCTTGGAGTTTGATTAGTGTTTTTGTTTTCCTGCAGAAAATGGAGGGAAGGGTGAGATTGATTACTTGCCTGATTTCAAAGAGTTCAGCTTTGAACAGTTGAAGAATGCAACTTCAGGTTTGTGTTTCAATAGTATGTGTTTCGTTTCAGGAAAAGTAAATTCTTTATGCCAGTTATAGTGGTGATCGGGCAACATGGAAGTAATACCTTTCTTTATGCCATTTGTTCCACTCTGGTGCTTTTCTTCTGCAGTTTTCATAACTGTTAGCTGACTGGTAGCCAACTGGTAACTAATTGGTAGCCAACTGGTATGTTTATGAAACGAGATCTGAGATCAAAGGCATGAATTCTTACATCAATTCTATTATATTATATTTGCATGCTTATGGGGTTGTTATTCTGAAATTTATGAGTTAATTGTGTGTACGAAAGATGGAAAAAATGGCCATATGAATCATATATTTTAAATGATGTTAAATGTATCAGATTTTTGGGCAAATGATTCTACTTGATAAATTTTAATCTATGTCCGTGAAAAATTAAAGCCGTCATTGTTTGGCTCAGGCCTGATATTCTGGTGCCGTAAGGCTTTTTGAGGTCTCAATGCCTAAGGGAACCTAGTTCTTTCAATTGCACTGCCAAGTTTTGTCCTTTGGTGTTATTTTTCTCTCCATCTAGTTAATACACTGATTGGTCTACTGCTTTATTAATGGGATGTGAAAAGTAGCCAGATGGAAGTCATACTGTGAAGATTAGTTCTTGCAATGCCCTGAATTTTGTAGATAAATGATGATTCTGTTATCTTCAAAATTAAATAAATAAATAGTTTAACCACCTGCATAATGGACTTTTGCAAATAAATGACAAGAATTTGAATGGAAAAGGAAAGAAAAGCTTGTTGTATTACAAATTTTTTGAAATTTGTTTCTTGGATGAACACTAATGAACTTTTTGCTGTCTACAGGTATATTGGCTCATTTTGGAAGATATTTTGCCCGAGGACCTATTGTAAGTTCTAAGTTCTTTCTAACCATGCACACTTGAGAAAGAAAAAACCATTGTTGTTCGAAAAACTGTAAATGCTAACACGCCTTTTCTTTCTGGTTAATCTTACATCTGAATAATATAATGTGACAGGAAAGGGATGACTATGCGCTGGAGTTGGTTTTTGGCTGATGAATAGTTTATGCTGCTTATGAAAATTTGAGCCAAAGTGAGGATTTATCCGGCATAGTCTCGATTTCCTATTTTAATGTGGCTTTGCTTCTTTTGTCTTTGCATTTCCACTCTTCTCGGATTATGAGTTGCTAATGTTGCTGTAAAATTGTAAAATATCATTTTGTTGTATCTACTTCATCATCGTCGGAGTTATATTTTAATGTGGCTTTGCTTCTTTTTGTCTCTGCATTTCTCTAACTGTTAGCTACCAGTTAGCTACCAGTTGGCTAACTGTTGACTAGCTGTTAGCTAACTGGTAGCCAACTGGTATTTGTCTAACTCTTGATTTGTGATTTCGTTTGATTTTTTGGTCTTTGATTTTGATTGTCGGTTTATATGAATTCATAGTTTCGTTCGTTGGCTACCAGGTAGCTACCGGTTTACTACCAGTTAACAGTTTCGTTCGTTGGCTACCAAGTAGCTACCAGTTCATTTTGCCAAGGAAAATCAGGTCAAGAAAAAAGAAGAAGTAGGTATCTTTGCTCAACTTGATCGTTTTCTTTGTCTTCTTTGATATTCAATATACATACTTAAGATGCTTATGAGACGATGTGTTTCATTTTGCAGCTTTGAAACACAAAATGAAGATGAAGGCACTTAAAGAATGTGATCAATTAACTTCCAAGTATGCGCAATGTGCATCTGGAAGAACCATCTCTACTGTTTGGAAGTGTCGAGATCAATTTCGACAACTAAACGATTGCTTACACCAATTGTAAGTTTTCTGACCTTAACCCTCTGGACAATCTTATTTGTTCCTATCCCATTTCCTTTGAAAATAAACTTCTGTTTTTTCTTGTCTATGCTTATCATTCTCTAGTACTAGATGGTCATAGCATTCTTTTTCATCCCTCAGGAGTATTTTTGGGGAATTATATGCACTCATATTTGCCTTGATTTCAATATTAGTCGAATTTGGGGAATTATATGCACTCATATTTACCTTGATTGATTGATTAGAGGATCTGATGAACTGATATGCAGGTGGTAAAGCTTCTTGCTTATATTAGCGACAAAGACTTGTTTGCTGAATTTTACAGGTAAGGAGATCAAAGCCTGATGAGTAAATGTTTTTATCTGGATTTTCTAAAAGGGAAAATGAAGTTTCCGACGAAAATATAATATTTTCTTTTTTGTTGCCTGGTAAATGACAGAAAGAAGCTTGCTCGCCGGCTTCTCTTTGACAAAAGTGCTAATGATGACCATGAGAGAAGCAATTTAACAAAGCTGAAGCAACAATGCAGTGGTCAATTCACCTCAGATATGGAGGGGATGGTTAGTTAACTTTTATTTCCATCTGTTATCTTTACAGCAACACACAACAACAACATTACCCCAAATGCCTAACCTGTATGATTGTTGTTTAATATTTGGCTTACTTTCCTTCTCTTTTTCATTTTTATAGCTTAATATTTGCTGTCATTCAGATGAATTGCAGAGCCAGGTTCAAGGAAAATTGAACTCTGAGATGGGTTTTTACAGCTCCCTTCAATCCAAATTTATTGGCCTTTTTTGTTGTTGTAAATTTGTTGCATATTGGTCTCAGTTATTTGAGAAAACCGAGACCAAACATGCGGCAATTGTAAGAAAGTTAAAAAAAATGATGATGTTATGAATCTTTAGTTTCGTTCGTTGGTTACCAGGTAGTTACCAGTTTACTATCAGTTAATGAGCAATCGAAAATAAAATTCGAAAAAGTAAATGACAATGGATGGCGTTTGGAAGATAAAAATGAGACGAACAAAAAAATTCTAAAGCGATAAATAAAAAAAAGTAACGGTTTTTGAGATAAATGTAAAATAAGGTAAGAAAATTAAAAAAAAAAACAATGATGTAATGATGACATCATTAATTAGAGGGAGAGGATCACGGAGGAGGAGACCACGCAAGGAAAAGTTGGTGGAAACGTGTTTTGCAAATGAAAAGTTGTTGGGAAGGTGTTTTTAGGAACGAAAAGTTAGTTTAAAGTGTTGGATGAAATTAAAGGTAAAAATCAAAATATTTTTGTGTATTTCCCAATTAATAATCTAACAATCCAAATGAAAAAAATTTAATTTTTTTTATCAAAACAACAACAAAACTCTTATTGTCAAAAATGCATTTTTCTTCATCATTTTCTAATTGATGTACTATTAAATTAAAACTGGAGAGCTAACTACTTTATATTTTAAATTTAAAAAATAAATTATTATTTTATTCTTACAAAATATCTATATTTTAATTCATAACTATAAAAATTCGTTAGTTTGTAATATTCAAAAAATAAAATTTATTTTTTAAATATTGAATTGTAATGAGTATATAGAGTATGCTAATAGTGATAATCTTTATAAACATGTCAAAGGTATTATAATAACAAGTGATATACAAATTAATGTTTGATAATAGAGAAAGGTAAATTTTATGTATAAAATTGAGAAAAGAGTGATAGTTTATGTATTATGTATGAAATTAACACTAATATGTCTTATACTTAAAAACTCACTATAGTGAAATAATTCTATAAAAGAACTTTAATAGAAATGGTTAAAAACTCAGTACAATGAAATTATGCTACAAAAAAATAATATAAATGGTTAATTCATTGATAATTTTTTTTAAATTATTTTTCACCTAAGTGAAGGTTAAATAAAACTTATTTCCTAATTATGCGATTTTTATTAGATATATATTCATACATGCATTAGGCGAGTTCGATATAATATTATAAATTATAATTCAATGTTCTTATTTACATATTAAAAAGAAAAAATTGAAGAATAGACATTTGTCAGAAATTTGTCGAAGTATTCTTCATGAAAAGAATGTACCGGGACATTTTTTAGTGGAAGCAATGGGGACGACTGCATTTGTCATCAATAGGCTTTCTTTCGCAAATCTTACATTTCACCCACATCCAAATGAAATCAACTCTCGCAATTCTTGGTTTGAACTATTGTCTATATTGAGATACATGAAGAAAACAAGACTGAATTTGACTGATATTGAACTGAATTCGACTGAATTTTTGTCGGACTTGATAAGGCTAGTGTTTATGCCAAAGAAATTTGACGGTAAGTTTGATTTAGGCAATACCCTGGTCAAAATATGAGGGACTTTTTGCTGGCAGATGGCACAATTTGAGTATTGTTGTTTCCATTTATAATCATTAGTTGAGAAACACTAACATGTATGGAAGTGCATTATCTTTTTGTTAGAAAAATGGGAATGCATTAAAGAGATTGTATAAGATGAGTAACATAATGAGACAATTCACTTAACCACTCTCCCACAACCTCATCCAAATAAATAGCCCTAACAATTAAATGTGTCAAATTATTATACTCTCTAGGAAGTGCATTACCTTTTAAAGCTTAGACTTATGACTTCAAATCCTTACTACATACTAAGATTTACTCTTTTACGAGTTAAGTTCAATAATAATATCAATTCATAGAACTATCATACCCAAGGTAAAACTCAATTAAAAATAAAGTGAATTGTAGTTCTTTCTTTATATCATCCTTAGTCGAATTTGAAATGCCCTGCTCTTTTATACTTATCTGGAATGCAATTCTGAAATTTGATGTTTTTATAATCGTTATCGTTAGGAAGATCTGGTCCCAATAAAAGATTTCACCTTTGTTGGAAATTCGAGAGTTTAAATTAGTGCTTGCTTCATGTATTTATAGTTTAATTTTTTTGGTTTAAAACATTTCATGTTATGTGATATAAGCAGAAGAAGTTGAAGCGACAATTGGAGTTGAAGAAGCAGCAGTGGAAACTGTCATCGGAGAAGCATTAGAAGTAATAGCACAATCTTCAATATATTTTCACTAAGTATTTTTAAAAATACAGGCACACTTCAGGCACAACGATGAGTTAAAGTTATATTCCCAATCTGAGAAACTACTTTTACACTATCATCTGGACCGTTGCGATCCCACTTGAACACTAAAAAGAACATCAAGAAGAGCTTGATCTTTGTCTCTCATCCAACACTTAATAACAGTAGAATGAATCATTAGTGATATAAAAAAATTGTAGAATCTTTTGCTTACTCTCCCTCCTTTCATATTGTTGTTGGTGTCAATTTCAGGATGAACAAATATTGACAGGAAAAGAATACACAGAGCAAAGAAGAAAACAAGCAATGAGGAAAGAGCACAACGAGCAAAGAACAAAGCAAAAGCGGTAAAAATTAAATCTAAGGTTTCTTTCTTTTTATTCAAGACTGATTATGCGTATGGATAAGTATAAGAAATATCTCATATATGACGTTAAACATATACAAGATGGTAATGCATTTTTTCTGTCGCTCTTTTTTTTGCTTAGGCTATTGTAGGATTATAGCTTTGCATGCATTTGAGTTATTGGGTACTTCATGTTTGTCCATTTTTGTTCATGATTTGCTCTATCATTGAAATATGAAACTATGATCTTTGTATTTTTGAATTACACTTATCTACATATTTTTATTTATAGGTTCTATATGGCTTTGCTCTTCAAATTTGTCAGATTTTGATTATAGTATGCTTAATTTGAGATCATAAATATGTCTATTGTGATATTTAATTATAGTTTTTACTGTAGTTGTGGAACATTGTTTATAACATTTGCCAATTTCTGATATTTAATTGCTCTATTAGTAGTAAGCATATTTGATTTGCTATTGAATTTCAATATTCAGTGCCACTAAGTTTTTTAGCGGGAAATTGTTGCTTTACTACCTTTAAATTCTCAGACTTTGAAAGGGGAATTGAATTGTCGTTACTAAACTGATCTTAGACCTCAATTTGCCGTATTAGAATTTCTCATCTTATGCAAGTTGTTTGTCGTTTTGCGAGATTGCGAAATTATATTTATTTCGAAGTATTTCCTCATTGTTGTCTAATTGATGAATTTGAAATAGAGAAAGAAAGGTATTCTCCTAATTAGAGAGTGAATTTGCTATTTTGTTTCAAGGAAGAATGGCAACTGATAAGTTGCTTTCTTATGCATGTTTGTAAATTCAACCTAGGGAGTCTTGTTATGTTGCAAATCCAGGATTACAGACCAATTTTATGTGTTGTAAATGCTTAACTTTTGTTTTCAGTTTGGATTGCACAAAAAAAATAGCTATAAGTTGAACACCATTCGTTCAAACTCATTCACATTTTTTTTTATCACATATTGAACTTGAGAATTAATTCATCAATTGTTATAACTCAATTTTCATAACATCTAATTCAACTAAAAATTAATTTTGAACAGAGACTTATTGGGCTGTGTCTATGGCAGAAGTAGTGGAAGACTGTCACCACCGTAGCTCTAAATATGCATCGTTCTTTGAGAAATTTTTTGGGAGTGGCAAATCTTCTTAAACAAATTGGTCTGCACAATGAGTCGGCTTGTAAATATTGCGGATCTTCCTCTTCTTATTCTATAAAGTTAAGCTCTATCCTAATATAATTTCTATATTATGACTTTAAATTGTTGTTAATTCAAATAAGATTAACTAATACTTATTTTTTTAATAAAATCTTAAAGGTAAGAGGGTATGCGTCGAGGAAGACGTGAAAGTGAATGCTAATGACGAAGAAATAACAAATCAAAGAGGGAAAAAACTGTTGGACAATGATGAGGGTCCTTTGCTCATCTCGTTTATCATAGAGCAATCTTTACGGAACATAGTATTCAATCTTTATTATTATATCAATCTTTTATAATTTCAAGGCTAGAAAATATGTATCTAGAAATCTGATCTTGTAAGTAGGCATTCATCATTGCAAAATATAGCAGTGAGATTGTTTTTCTCTTAACAATCGTCCCATTAACAATAGAATGCATTAGAATATTTATTTAAATGAGAAAAAATTTAGTAAAAGGTAAAAGTGTCCATTCAAGTAATATTCTTCTCTAATCATTATGGTAACCCCTCAGCCCAACACATTGAGCTTCTACAAGTTCTTCCTCAGCTTATTTGTTTACTTCCTCGCCCCATTTTTTGGCTTCATTTTGCCAAATTCGATTTCGCTCAGCCTCTTTCTCTTCAAATCTCACCGTGCACTCCATTTTACCAATGTTTATTCACAAACCCATTATTGTAAGGTAGGGAAGAAGGTTGCTTTCATAATACATTTCACTTTTGTATGTCTTTTCCCCTTACTTTAATTCTCTTGTTGATCGGTAAATAGTGTTATGTATATAGGGTGTTATACTATGTCATCCTCAAAAACATTAACTGAAAATTTTACTAGTTTGTTTTGCCTAAATCTGCCTAAGTTTGCCTAACTAGATAGATTGAATACGGTGCAATCAATTTGTTTATGATAATCGTTTATTTACACATTTTTTAACCATTTTGGTATGACCGTTTTTAAGTATTTCGCTCCACTTCTACAAGTATTATAAAAGATCATAGTGAATAAATACATAACTATGCAAATCCTAATGTTTTCTCTTTCCATTTCATATAAACCTACAACTAATAATCTTACTAGATCCTAAAAATAATGGTGAATGATGAATCGAAGTATCTAACTAATTTCATGTGGTTATTTTATGATTACGACAATTAACTAAGTGAAACACCATCAATTTACAGTGGAGAAAACGAATCCATGTATAATTGCAGACACATTCTATTTCTTACAGCCTGAGAGACATTCCAGTTTGCAAGGGACTGTATTTAGGGCCTCAAACCCGAGAATTTTACTCCTGAAATGGGGAAATTATTAGCTCATGGGCCCGTGGAAGGACATGATTCGTTTCTTGAGTATGTTTTACAAATTTTAAGCTTGAAAGAGATTGAAAACAAGCTCACATGA
Organism: Euphorbia celastroides; assembly: GCA_948291685.1. Lineage (NCBI taxonomy): Eukaryota > Viridiplantae > Streptophyta > Magnoliopsida > Malpighiales > Euphorbiaceae > Euphorbia > Euphorbia celastroides. The sequence goes on from CAOJBJ010279661.1 coordinate 16,532, forward strand.
GATGCAATCTCTAACACCAACTGCCAAAGGCTTAACAGCTACAATTAGGACATACTTTACTATTTTTATGGTCTGAAACTCTTTGTGAACGTCGTTTGTGAACTGTTTGAGTAGAATTGATGGTCACAAGGGTATCAACAAAAGTAAGGCTCTCGGGGGGAATTGAGAATACTGGAGGACTACATGTTGGAGATATGGTTACAACAGTAGTATCTAAGAACAACCAAGAAATGCAATACCATTTTGTAGGTTCCCTAAATATAGAGCGTGATTGAGCATATATCGCATGTATACTTAAGCACAATTCACCTCCAAAATTGTACATGAATTACCATTATTACATACTTTAAAGACTCCAACATGTCGATGAGAATTGCATGATCATGTTGTTCGGTTTTATAATGACTATAATGCCATATATTATTCAGTAGAATCTGAGAAAAAAAATTAGGCTACTTGTTTTTATGTTCTTCCATGTTTCAGAATTCAAACAATAACCGCTAATAGATTTATCAGTTTTGCTAATGTTTGTGTAGAAATGGACTGCTTAATGGTTTATATAATAATTATTGCACGTAAAGTTTTAGTATTTTTTGGAACTATTCCTTGAATTTGCAAAGTTGGCAAATTTTCTACACATATCGAGTTATTAAGCTTTCATTTTAATAGATACAATGCAACATGTGTTGAAGCACAATGTACAAGTAATGGTATAGAAGTGCCACTGCCAACTTAAATACCATCTTCAAATACATCAAATCATATCAAGCAATCTTCAATAAGACAATAATACATAAAATACTTCTTGAAAAAACCAGCACTATTTAAATTTGTCAATTTATGAAAGCTTGACTCAAAAGCTTCAACATAGTTTATTTAGCAGCCATAGTGTTGGAAAATCATATTCACAACATCAACTCGATTTCATTGCATCATAAGTTCACAACTAAAGTGACTTAATATAAAGGCATAATGTGCTTGTCAAGTCCTTTAACACCATAACCAACAAGCCATGGAGAAACACAACATAGTTACAAACCTATTACATTTATAAATAAGCGATGATGTCTTCTACAATATGTTGTTAAAGAGAGAAAGATAATTAGGCGAATCCAGGGAGACTGTTGGTTAAACACAAGTACAATGTCTCTAAATAACAGAAGATGGAAGAAAGTGTTAAGAACGTTAAGGAATGAAGTATTTGTTGAGAGACGGTTTTATTAGTTATCGGCACGATATGACGAAATTACTCTCCCATTTATAAATATGCAAGTTTTACATACAATACAAGGCTGTAATCTACTTGTATAATTGCAGACACACTCCATTTTCTTACAATTTGAGTGGCACTCGAGTTTGCAAGGGAATGCACTCGAGGCTTAGACCTTGAAATTTTACTCCTGAGATGAGAGAATTTTTCGCTCATGCACTTGTGGAAGGAGGGAATTTGTTTCTCGAGTATGTTCAAGAAATTTTAAGCTTGTAAGATATTGAAAACAAGCTCATAGGAGATGCAAATGCAATATCTAACATTGATCACCAAAGGCTAATAACTGGTTCATGACCAACCATTTTTCGGGTCCGAAACTCGTTCCATTCTATATCTTTCAATTGATAGATAAATAAATAAATAAGACATCGCTTAGGAACTGTGTGTTGAATTAGAGGTCACAAGGCTATCAACAAAATAGGAAACTCAGGGGAAATTGAATATTACCTAAAAGAAACCCGATAATAGAATTAAAGGCTTATGCCACAACATATGCACCTTTCTCTGCTCATATAAGTAGAAAGCCATCGAAGTATCTTACTAGGCATATATGGTTTCATTCACATATATGTACGTTTGGTTATTTCATAGTGTCATGTTAGAAATGTTTGTCGATTTCCATAGTCTACTTAAGTTTTATATTGAGTACTATGACAATTTTTCTTCATAATAATTTTCAAATGCCTCCTTTTTGCGGTTAATTTTAAGCAAGTATATTCACTTTTACATATAAAAATTTGTTTGATAAATTTTTTTTAAAAAAATATGCTTAATATATCCGGACCATTATAAACTAGCTTATATGTAACGTAAAGATTCATTTATCCGTAAATGTTCAAGTGTCTCAAATAACCTCTCAAACTCATAGACATGGGAAAAAAATTGTTGTCTCTGTTTCTATATTCCTTTCGGTGTCCCTCTATTCATTGGTTGACATGTGGCATTTCTTTCCTACGTGTCACTTTCTCTCTCTTATTTTTCTTTTTCTCTCTCTTGAATGTGGTTTATGTGTCAAACTTTGAGTGGTGGACACCCAAGGAGACACAATAATGGGGACATGTGATTTGAATCCATAGACATGTACCAATTTGGTCCATTCAATTTTCAAAATATATCGGTTTGCCTTCTACGTGTCACATGTTAGCTTTTAATTGATTTGACAATGTCATTTTCTTTTTACATGAATTTAATATGTGATATTTTTGAACAAATTAGTGCATTTTTGAAATTGAAGGGAGCTAAGTTCGTAGGGTTATTTGAAATAGTTCAAAACTCATGGGTTAAACACAGGTTTATGGATAAATTTTAGATGCATTTATATTAAAGTAAAAAATGATGAAGATTACGGGAAATGAAACGGCAATATAAACATAACAACACACGCAACTGTAGACATTTATTATAATTGAATGGTTGTGTAAAGGCATAAAAATCATTTAAATGTTACTTTACAAAAGACAAAAGGATCTCAAAGTAATGAGTAATACGCGGATGAAGTTTTTGTTTCGTTATGTTGCTAACTCTTATGCTTTCATATACTATCAAAATTGTGGATCTAATGACATAGACTTGAAGCTTTGATGTAGATGTCAACTTGAATGTACAAAACAATTTCTACCTAATTCAACTGCTTAGTTTACTTTCAAGGAAGGCTAATTATTATAATAAGAAGAAAAAAACTCAAACATTACTGAGTCATGCCACTTTTCTTGTCTCTAAAAACTAGTCCTTTTAAAGAAACCTTAAAGTAAAATCAAAGATGGTTCAAGATCTCCCATTTTCAGCGTCTCCACCTCATCTATAAATGCAGTTTCTACCCTTATTTTCACTTCACCAAATCTCATTCAAGAAATGAAAATGCTCAA
>CAOJBJ010280778.1:0-18099 GCA_948291685.1 Euphorbia celastroides
ACAAAACCTGAAAAGGGTTGCTGACAACGACCAACGACCGTTAGGATGGATACTCCTACCAAAGTCTATCTCTTTGAACTAACATCTTTCTGGTTTTATTGCATTTTAATGTTAAAATACAGCATGATCGCATTAGTGAACTGCGAATGTTATTTATTACATTGCACACAGCTAATCATTATATTGCAGATTGCATATTGATCCTAAGTGCTGGAACTTGAAGCTGCCTCTCTGTACCTAGCGGTGATTTCCCTTTTCAATGACAAGTTCGTGTAGACGCGAATCTCTGAAAGCCACGACAAGTAGTGAGCATCAACCTGAACACTGAAATCTCAAGTCAAATTCACGCTCTTCATTTGATGATTGTGCCACATTGTTTCAATACGACTATCCAAGCCATTGTTGATTGCCCCATAAACGCCATCGAAGACTTTGGGAAGTGTTGGTCATAGCCATACTGTCTCCTAAGACGATCTGGGGAGTAGAATGTCACCTCCGAAAATCTGAGTAAGATGACTCTGTTGTCCTCCATACTCACAACAACTTGATGATCGTCCAACCAGGGGCATACCCACACGATGTCATCCATGGGAAAATTCTGAAGGCGAGTAAGCTAATTGCGAACTGAAGCAGCTCTAAACCCGCTATCTAGTAAACTTCGACTGAAGTACTGAGAAGGGATGTACTTGCGCCCTAAAGGAGGAGAATAGATGCCGAGCTTCTCCTATAGCAACAGCTACAAAATGTGGCATTGTGAGAAACATTGTGCCAAGATTTATTGTTAGAAGAACGATTGTCTTTACCTGAAGAAGTATCTTGCTCCCACGAATTGGAGCAATGTCCTCGTCATGAATAGAATCGAGATAAAGTAGAGTCTCAGCTAAGACAATGCTAGCAATAGATCTTCATGCCCTCATTTGGTCAAGAATGGGGATAACCTCGAAGCTCTAAATGTCTCCATCTATTTGACACAGGAAACACCCAAAGATCAAGAATGCGAAGGTTCTTGCCCAGCTCTCCTCCGACAGAGATAATGTTTGCCAAACTTGAAGAGCTCCTCTCAAGTTGAGGCCAGAATCCTCATTTACCACAAGACTCTTTAGCTGCCCACGTAGCTTGAAGAAGTTCCCCAACTCACGACGAGATCGATTGTGGAACCTAGGGATGACAATGTCTCCATTCCTAGGAATGTTCAAAATTACCGCGAAGTCTTCCAACATTGGACAGAGCTCATTGTCGCCAAAGTGAAGTACGTGGTCGACAGAATCCCACAAACTTGCTGCAGCCTGAAGAAAGTTCTCATCCGGATGAATTTGAGTAAAGACTTGCATGTTCCATAGCCATATCGCCCGACTCGACGCCAGTCATTGTCGCCAGGAAAGCCTTCACCTCAGTGGCCAAGATAGACATCTTATGCGCTAAAAGTGAAAGTGAGAAAGAAGTGAAAAGCAGAGCTTGAGTTGTGGAAGAAAATGTCCGAAGCTCGCCTCAATTTATAGAGAAATTCTCGAGATAAGGCCAAATGGCAATCTAGCCGATCGGCTAGATTGCACCCTTGACAAGACATTGCATCAGTCAGATCATGTCTCCTGCTCGGAGCAAAATGCACAGCAAAAGTCGACCGAAAGTTGCAATGGCCGATCCGCCAATTTCCGAATAAAGACAAGTGATACTTTCGGTAAACAAGTTAAGAAGCAGTCGCGATGGAAAGAAAATGGTTCTTTTCATAAATCCGAAAATGTTCATACAGGCCTAGTGATCTAAAAGAAAGAAAAATGGCTACGCAGAGCCGAAAAAGCTACACTACTGGTAGAAGCCGCCATCGCCGGGAAATAGAGGATGGTCAAAATTCTCGAATGGGCCACCCAATTGATAGGCGAATCACATACTTTTCAGCTGAGAGGATAAGTCCCGAATCCGATCCTGAAACACATTACATTGCATTTAGTATATTTCCATTGCATATATATATAACTGATTGCAGGTAGAAAGAACTTACCGCCATGGTGTGGTTGCTTGAAGTCCACTAGGAAATGGCCGAGTGCAGCATCCCTCCATCCCTCCTACTGTCCTCCATCGGAACCTGAATCCAACCAAGTAATCAATGAATGTGGAAAATTAGAAATGAATTGAAGATAGTGATCGATAATGCTTACATTGGTAGTGCTCTCCGGCTCGAACCCCATCTCAAATGGCGCAGTGGTCGCCAATGTTGGATGCTGCTGGAGAAGGTCACTCCCGTAAATCATGATTGGAATCGGACCACTACCGTAGTCCCGATGTCCCACGACAACTGTTTGAGGTGGTGGAGCTTCACTGGAAGAAGCCCCTCCTCTCCTCTTTCGACTCTGCTTGTTCTGCAAGTTAAAGTCAGAAAAAGGAAAAATGAAGTGAAAAAGGCAAAAAGGAGCCTTTACCGACATACCAGATGAGAAGACTCGCCTCTACCGGTACCACCAGCACTGCCCTGGTCATCTGGACCGCTGGTGTCCTCCTGATCATTTTGATCATCATCATCATTGCCGCAACCACCACCACCATCGCCCTTCTTCTTGAACTTGTCAAACGGGTTCTCAGCAGGAAACCCGAGTAGAGCCGATGTGCAAAAGAAGCCATATGAGGCGTAGTGGGTTGAGACCTCAACTCTCTGATGGGTCAAGCCAAGAAGACCTACAGAAGCTGAGTCTGGGGCAAGATGGACCTCGAAGCCCTCTCTCATCAATAAGACGACGTCGTCGTTGGCCATATAGGGCCAGAAAACCCAACGAGGAACAACTGGAGGAATGACCCGAGAACCATCAGCGTTGACCCTCAAACGCTCCCCGAGATACCACTCGATGGACCGAGTGCTGCTCATCAAAAGGCAACGGTCAACGAAGGGCAAAGCTGCTCGCATCTCGCCACTCCAAGTGTCGACTGCACCCCATTGGTTGTCCAAGATGTATAGAAAATTATTGGATAAGTTGAAGTCGCTCGAAGAAACTGAAATAAAATGCAATGTGATGAATGAAGACATACCTTGTCCCGGGTAATGGTCCGGAAACCATCAAAGTCGTGAAGATGTCGGACGGTCTCCCACTTCTGGTAGTAGAAGGGATAGTGTGGGAACCGAGCCAGTCCGAATCTCTCCCTCGTCCCTGGTGTGGAAATGATCCTCTTCTCGATGAACCAGATCTGCAAAAATAAGGAAAACTTAGAAAAATGAAGAAAGCAAATGAAAAGTCAATTCAAAGGATGAAAAGTTACCTCCACTAGCGTCTGGCAACCCTGGAAATACAGGTTCTGCAACCGAGCCACAACATCCAGAGCGAAGTAGGTCTGGGCCAAAATCGCTCTACCCCAGGCAAGGTCGTTGAAACGACCAAGATCAATCAAATGGGGGAGCAGACTCATATTGAGCTGAGACGATCCAATCGGAAAGAACAGCTAAGTTATGGCATATAGCATAAAAGCCCCAGCCTCCACCCGTGGGCCAGCTGCACCAAGATGTTTAATCCAGAACTTCATCAGCTTGTCAGCCGAGTTGTTCTGAGTGTCATGCCCAATGAGCCTCATCACTATTGCCGAGTCCTTTATAGCATAGAACCCGCATTTGAAATCAATGACAACCCCATCGAAGCGAAACTCGAGGATAACACAAACGTCAACTGGAGTGATGGTATACTCTCCACAAGGAAAATGGAAGGTGTAGGTAGTGTCAGACCATCGGCTGAAGAGCTCACCAATGCAAGAAGAGCGAATCCGAGGATACCCACGTCTCTGGGTATAGTCCTAGAACTGCATGAATCGTCCAAGAAAAGTATCATCGACAATGACCTTCGTACCGGCGCTAAGCTTGTTGTACCACTTGTGCGGCTCCTGGATGTTCCCAGTCTTGTGCTTCTGAATATGGTAAATTCAATTTATATTCAACAATATATATTGACATTGCGCTTTTATGAAAATTGATTTCAAAAATAAAATGAGTTTTCAAAACTGTTTCATAAAATCCTATAACTTTTTCCTAAAAGTTATATTTTTCTATAGGTTTTCTATACCTAAGATAGTGTTAAATTGAGCCAAAATTTTCAAACAATTTTCACTGAATCTCTGATTTTCTAGCCTAGTGATTGCGCAAATGATTTTTCCAAATGCTATTTCTTAAGTTTTTGTTCAAATGTTATTTTCCTAAAAATTGCATTTCAAAAGCTATTTTCCTAGAAAGGCTACTTTCCTCAAGATATCTTAAATATTCAAACTAAGTTTTTTCTAGGGTTCCTAATCCTAAAAAATTCTCTAAAAATGCATTCAAATATAAAATATTGAGAGAAATTGGACTTACCGGCTTCCAAGCAAGATGCCTTTCTTGATTAAGCGCCTATGGGATATAATGGTCTGGCGCGACGTTGTAGTATGACTTATTATAAGGCATACTGAAGCGCCTCTCGATGGACTGAAAGGGGATCGCGATTATCTCCCCATCGTCGAGCACGTGAATAATCTCGTGGTCGGAGGGCAGACTCTCCATCCTAAAGTTGTCAAGTTTTAGCCACATGGAAGTGACTAAAAACTGGAGCAGAAAACTGAAAGTCGAAGAAAAAGCCATCGGGAATCGAAAATTGGAGCAAGAGAATGCAAGAGAATAATGGAGAAAAAAGAGAAAGAGAATTGGTGGAGAGAAAAGGAGCCTCTCGGCCAAATATATAGAGGCGTCAATCTAGCCGATCGGCTAGATTGCACCCCGAAAGTTACCGTTGTGCCCGAAGTTACCGTTGCACGCAACGGTCAAATTTTCAACCAATCAGGTAAAAGCATGATCTAGCCGATCTGCCAGATTGCGCAATGCAGTAAATTTTCATTGATTGCACTGTTTTCCAAAAATTGTTTTTTCAGGACATCTCCGATGCTCGAATTTTTCATTTCTACATGAAAAAATGTTTTTCAAAATTGGGTGGATCAAAATTTTCAAAAAATTGAATTTTACAAATTTTACTGATGCATAACCCAGTCGGTGCGCTCTTCGAGTTCCAATAAAAAATTGATCAACACATAGCCTCACTGGAAAATTATCAAAAACCCGAGTATGGATCCATGACGAACCGACTCTATTGAATGTCACGGCTAGATCCCCAGCGGGTCAGTTTATTGCATGTTTCCAAAGGAAACAAATGTTTTATCCCCAGCGGATACTGAAATGTATTTCCCCAGTGGAAAAATTTTCAAACACACGGATCCATAGCGGACCACCAAGTGCACAATCCCCAGCGGATTTCAATGATTGTTTTCCAAAATTATTTTCAAAAATGTTTTGTGCCACAGCAAGACCGTTCTCACTAGTCACGCATCATAACTTTTGATTGTCTTACAAAAAAAATTATGCGCGCGAGGGGCAAACTGTTAGCACGGTCCACCCAGCCCGATGATGAATACTTAACCTGATTGTTGGTATGGGCAAAATCCCGACGGAACCGGCAGAAGACCGATTGTGCATCCGAGAACTTTGGAGCTTCGACTCCGCAATGTCCGGAATCCATGATTCCTAATGTTCCTGGAGCCCTGACTCCGCAATGTCCTCAAAAACCCCAGAGCCCTGTCTCCGAAATGTCCAGAATTCCTAATTCTCAATGTCTGGAGCCCTGACTCTGTAATGTTTGGAATCCCTGATTCCTAATGATCCCGGAGCCCTGTCTCCTAAATGTCCGAAATCCTGGAGCCCTGACTCCACCATGTTCAACTGGAATTCCCAAAATTTCCAGTAATGTCCAAAATCTCGGAATCCCCGATTCTGAAATGATCCTGGAGCCCTGAGTCCGCAATGTTCAAACCTTAGAATTCCCAAATATTCCAAGGAATGTCCTCGAGTTCCCAAACATTTCAGAATTGTCTGGAACCTCGATTCCATCCCAAATGTTTCAAACCCTAAACCCGAAAAATACTGAAAAAACCCGAAAAACGGCATAAAACTCTCCCGAAATAGTTTTTACCGAAAAGTCAAAGTTACTATACAAATTACGGCTAGTTGACCCTCTGGATGACGGCCACGTGTAACCTTCTAGAAGGTGTGATCTAGCCGATCGACTAGATTGCACCTAGTCTAGGCATACGTGTGATCTAGCCGATCGGCTGGATACGCCTATGGTTGTAACTAGCCGATCAGCTAGATTGACACCCCAAGGTGCCTGTAAAAGGGCTCCTCTTCCATTATTCAAAATCACCTCTAAAGTTTCAAAAATTCCCGATACTTGACGACAACTTCTTAAAGCCTCTATTAGCCTTTCTAAGCCTTTTCTAAGCTTCCTAAGCCGTTCCAAATCCATTCAAGGCATTCCCGATCAAGTCTTTCCCCCGGAAAACTGATCAACCAAGCCCCGCACCTCGGGCAAACCACTGTTAGGATAGTTGAGGTTCCAAATCCAAGCCTTTTCTATACCATTTCCACCTGAAACTCTGCCAAAATTCCCAGAGCTTTCAAAATCTTATACCCTCCTATAGCTTCCTATAGGGTGGAATTGTCTTCCAAATCTTCGACCCTAGTCGAAGTGCTGTCTGAGCAAAAACTCAATCTTGATCAAATATTATCAAAATCCAACCTGAAATTCTGTCGAAGTTCTCCCAGCTGTCACAATAATCGGTCCAAAACCGGCCCATAGGAGAAACCCCACCTCAAGAAAGATAACCTGAGGGTTCTTGGTTATCACGACCAATTTTATTGCATTGATTGATTGCATCTTAACACATGTGTCCGAGATAATGGGTTTCTTGTTGTGAACATACACAAGAACGTATGGTAAGCCTATACCCTACACTGTTTAAATTACGCAAGGTATATAAAGCAAGCATGTAATAAAATATACCCTATGTATACACACGAATATGAGTCATTTTATAGCATATCATTGTCAATGTTGGATCGATGTCCTTAGTAAAATTTTTGCGCGAACCCATTTCTCTGTAATTTCCTTGTTGTGAGCTGAACCAGGTAGTGACTCTAAAATTATATTTATGAAAATGATTCGCTATTAAGCGATGGGTTTTCCGATCTCTTTTTAATCAAATGTTTTGGCATATCATGGCCACCCTAATGTCTTTTGATGCAAGATACGAGGTATTCAGACCTCGATATCTGGGGCCCTTGGCCTGATTTTGATGCAAGATCTCCCTCCTGCTGCGAGCATGTGCCGTGACAGGCGACCCCTGTCCGCCCTCCAGGTCCGTGGTAGAAAATCTTTTTCAAACCTTTTCTCGCCCGCTCCAGTTATTGGCGACTCCCAAGAGCTGGCAGGCTGACAACCAAGAGAGAAGGGGAGGAGAATGTTCGTCAGCTCACAGGAATATTCTCCACTTTCCAGGTGGTTCCCCCAACTTCAAGTTTCTCTATCAACGTATGTACTTTTGCCAAGTACTTGGACATGCTAGGTTCTAGTGCTTTGTAACACTTCTTGATCTGATTCAAAATCAGCCTTGAATCACTTCTGAAGTAGACTTTATCCGGAGCAATTTCTAAGGCCAACTCCAGCCCTTTTATGACCGCCTTATATTCAGTCGCATTGTTAGTTGGTGAGAATCCCAAATTTGCAGTATATGATAATCGAATCTTCTTCGGGCCCAGATTGTAAACACCAACACTGGCTCCTCCTTCATTCAAAGCTCCATCAACATATATAACCCATGTTTCTGACTTAACCACCAGCTCTGGTCCAAGTCCAACAAACTCAGTTAAAAAATATGCCAAGATCTGCGCCTTAAGTGCTTGCCTTAATAGCCCACTCCAAGATCTGGCCCGAGATCTCGGGTCTCTGCAACACTTTCTTTAATGGGAAGCTAGTTCTGACTACGTTTGTGTGGGCTTGAAAATATTGCCTTAACCGCGTTGAGGCGTGAATTAGCGCTAAGGCCAACTTCTCGATCTTCGGATATATCATTTCTGCATTACGAAGGACTTTGCTTGTGTAATAGACGGGATATTGATCTTTATCTTCCTCCCGAATTAACACCGTGCCAACCGCGTAATCTGTTGCCACGAGGTATAGATAAAGTGTCTCATCTGCCTTGGGTGGACTTAGCAGTGGTGGGCTTGCTAAGAACTTCTTGATCTGTTCGAAAGCCTTTTGACAGCTCTCATTCCATTCGAATTTATTGTCTTTTTTTATTGTCTTATAAAAAGGCATGCATCTCTTCGCCGAGAAAGAGATAAATCTACCGAGTGCATTGAGCCGGCCATTGAGCTTTTCCACTTCATTCAACTTCTTAGGAGACTTCATGTCTATGATTGCCTTAATTTTCTCAGGATTGGCTTCGATCCCTCTCTCCGAGATTTTGAACCAAAGGAACTTTCCTTGTCACACTCCAAAAGCGCATTTCTCCGGGTTGAACTTTAATCTATACAGATTCAGGCGGTCAAACACCTTCCTTATGTCTCCAGCATAATCTTCTTCACTTTTGCTTTTGATGATCATATCATCTATATATACTTCTACCGCCTCGTCTATCTCCTCTTGGAACATCTCATTTACCAATCTTTGGTAAGTCGCACCAGCATTTTTTAGACCAAAAGGCATTACCGTGTAACAATACGTGCCTCTTGGGGTTATGAAAGACGTCTTCTCCTCATTATCCTTTTCCATTAGGATTTGATGGAAACCCGATTTAGCATCAAGGAAGGAGAAAATTGTGTAGCCGGCAGTAGAATCCACCAATTGATCAATATTTGGCAAATGATAACAATCCTTTGGTGTTGACTTGTTGAGATTGGTGAAGTCAACACACATTCGATAAGCTCTAGATGGTTTTGGCACGAGCACTACATTAGCCAACCAGTCCGGGTAATTGACTTCCCGGATATGGCCTAATCGTAACAGTTTATCAACTTCCACTTCAATTGCCTTTTGTCGGTCTGGTGCGAATTTTCTCTTTTACTACTGTATTGGTTTAGAATCCGACTTGAGGTTAATGTTGTGCTTCATTATCTTAGGCCTTACTCCCTCGATATCCTCATCATACCATAAGAATGTGCTTTGATAATCCTTCAGAACCGCCTTGATATCCCCATTTATCTTGGAATCAAGATTCTTTGAAATTTTTAGCTCTCTGGTAGGAGCTACTAGGAACACTTCAAGCTCTTCTACCGACTCATCCTTGCCATTTTCTTCACTTGGTTTTTCTTCGTTGACCAGTTGCTCCTCTTCATTCTCACTTGCAAGAGAAGCTAGGTAAACTTGTTGTGCTTTGGATGGATTTCCAACAACAACTACCACGCCTTCCCTAGTTGGTATTTGAAGTACCATGTAGAGAGGGGATGTTGTAGCGCACATCCACACAGAAACGGTCTTCCCAGGATAACGTTGTACCTTGTATTCAAATCAGAGATAGTAAACTTCAGCTCTGCTTTGTACTCATACTTCAAATCTCCAACTCTAACATTCATTCTCACATCTCCCAATGAATTCGCAACAAAAACCCCTACACCAGTAATGGGGGTAGACATTGGTTGCACCTGGCTCGAATGCACTTCCAACTTGTCAAAAGTTGGTTTGTAGATCAGATTTACTGAACTCCCAGTATTAATGATCACCCTTGACACCTTGTAACCTTCTATGACCGCCTCAATTACCAATGGATCCGCATGAGGTTGCTTTACCATTGTCACCTTTCGGTACGTAGCATTGATCTCTGATTGGTCACCATAAGGTTGTACAACGCTGCCAGAGCTTCGAGCTTTCTTCTGAGGCGGCTTATACTCGGGTCGTCCAGCAATCACTAAAATTTGGCCTTTATATTGCTTCTTCTTTGGCCCTTCATCATCTTCTCTATCATCATCTGGTTTTGGCTTCTTTGTTGATTCTTTAGTCACTCCCTTGACAAAGTGACTAAACTTTTTAGCCTTTATCAACGCGTAGGCTTCATCAGCTAGCTGCTTGCAATCATTGATCCTATGTCCCCTAGCCCTGTGGAATTCACAGTACTTTTCCTTGTCTTGACCCAGCATCACTCCCTCAGGGATCTTAGGGAACTTGATTTTCTTCTTTTCAGGACTCTGCTTAATTGCCAGTAAAAATTGGCTCAACGTTGCATTGAGTTGTGGTCGCTATTGATTGTCATACTCGAAACGAGATTTTCCATGAACAAACTTTTTAAAAAATCTTTGGCGTGGACTATCTCTCCTCCTTTCTTCTCTTCTACCTCCCTCTCGATCATCTCCTCTTCTTTTTAGGTGGTTTAACTCATCTATCTCAACCAAATCATTAGCAATTCCTATCAACTGAGTCATCTCAGTCGGCTTTCTCTGGATAATATCTTGCTTAAGATGCTCACTCCTAGTTCCTCTCACAATTTCCTCTTTTGCTGTATTGAAATCGAGATCACGTCCATTCAGCGCCACCTGGTTGTACCGTTTAATAAAATCACGCAGGGGTTCATCTTGACCCTGTACCACCTCATGCAACTACCAGCTAACATATCCGGCTGGAGCTGAGCCCATATAGTGTTTGCAAAACTTTTCATTCAAGTCATCCCAACTTTTAGTTGATTCAGGCGGTAGTCTAGTGTACCAAGAGGCTGCTGGTCCGCCTAGAGTACTTGAAATCATCTACATTTATAAGCCTCGTTAGCTCTCGCAATCTCCATCCTGTTTGAATAGTCATAGATATGGAAATATGTGTCCGAGTTTCCTTCATAGGCATGGAATGGAGGAGTGAATTTCAAGGGTGGAAGAGGAGTCTCCATTATCCTCTTGCAGAACGGCTGTAGGTTCTTCTCTCTGTGCGGCTGTTGGTATGGCACTGCATATCTTTTCAGGCCTTTCTCCAATTGTTTTTCCAAGTATTGCTCAAACTTCTCCTCAAAAACCTCCAAATTTAGATTATTATTCTGCTCCATTGACACGGTTATTTGAGGTTGAGCTCGAGTTTGAGCCGTTTCAGGAGGTGGATTGATCGCTGGATTGATTGGAATATTGATTCCTCCAGCTTGTAATAACTCCACCAATCCCTGCAACGTTGCAAGGAGAGTCTGGTTAGCCTGTTGTGCAGGTTGTGTTCCAGAACTTCCAGCTCCAGCAGTTTGTTGAAAATTCCTTGGTGCCACTGGTTGTAACACCGAAGTTCAAACCGGTACAATTGCTCCCTTGGGTATGGGGGGTAGGAAGACTGTGATTCCCGCTAGGATCAGCAACTGGTACACGTTCAGTAGCCAACTTAGGTTCCGCGCGATTTGTTGTAGCGTTAATAGCACGGGTCTGCCAAAGAGATCGCCTCAATTGATCCTGATCTTCAGGACTTATCCCATACTTCTTAGTCAGTTCAGCTATGGGATCCACAACTCTAGCTAGTGTCGACGACGGGGTTGTGAACGTTGATGGTGATGCTACACCACCTAGGAACAATTGCGGCGCATCTTGCGCCGATGGCAGAGTGGAGTTGTTGCGCTCCATGGGTCTTTCATCATCACTTGCCTCTGAAAAATGACCATCAATTCTTCTATTGTTATTGTCTTCCGTCACCATTGTTGTCGTCGAAATGTCAGAGAAATCAAACTGAAAATTTGAATTCGAACTCTGTGGATTCCAAATCTCGGTTGTTTATGAGATATGAATCCACGCTCACCGAACCAATGATGATTTTGTGAATAAAATCTTCTTCTAGTCACCGTAGCCTTCAACTCCGGCTGTCGTCTTCCACCTACAAACACAAAGGTTAGGACCGGGGGGTGCCCTTTGGGGACTCTCCGATGTCTAAGTCAGTAAAGGGTTTTTTGTGATGAAAGAAGCAAAGTAACAGCTAGGGTTCAAGAATTTCGTACCACATTACCTTAGGCTCTTGGGTATTTATAGGCAATGGATCTCATCCTATTTGGGAATCCGAACCTCACTAGGATTCGATTGTTGAGTTGTTCTCGATTAGTTCGGAGTTTGTTCCTCATTAGAACTCAATTAATGCTCTTTCCTTGCTGGACAAGGGAAATAGATTCCTTTACGAAATAGGAGTCCTTGCTGCCTAAACAGCAAACTTCCTTTTTAATTCGCAATATCGGCTCAACTGATACTGCAGCCTTGAGCCGTTATCCAATTGATAGCTATTTATAAGCTTTATTCGGCACACCCCGTTAAGCCACACATAGCTTGGTCGAGGCGGTTCTTCGACCGCCTGGAATCAGTCAACTTTTGCTGATAATACTATCAATCGGTTCAACTTATTAGATGTGGTTTTGATAAGACCACTGCTTGTCATCTCCCCAACTTGATTGGAACCTTAAGTTGAATTCAGATCTAATCGAGGACCATTAAAGGGTTGGTCTATTTCTAAACTCGATAATCTGGTGAATATATCTCAGAAAAGCAGTGACAAATATTAGGACAATAATAGAGTATGGTTGCTACTGAAAATGAGATATGAGACTAATAATTAATTCTGAAAGAGATTAATTCCTTGCCTTTTCATTAATCTTGGTAATCAATATATACAAGTTCAATGAGATGATTCAGCCGAATGCTCGGCTACAATCAAGGGATTAGACAATATTTAGAATCTATACAATTGGTAACTTATCCTATACAAAAGGTAACTAATTTGACTAATTAAGATAATTAGCTACAATAAAGGAGAGAGAAGATTACATTCACAAAATAGGAATAATTGATATATTATCAATTATTCTAACAAGTTCAAACAAGTGGTATACTGCTAAGCCATGAGTCATGACATCTTTTTCTCTAACTCGGGCCCAATTTCGCTAAAATCACCCACGATGTTGGTTGGGTGGGATCACTAAAAAATCGAGAGTATCGATCCGATCAGCATGGTTAGGGGTGTTTAAAAATCGAACTGGAATAACCGTCTGAACCGATGCAATTCGTTTTTTCAGTTCGATTTCTTGGTTTAAACAGTTCGGTGTCGGTTGTGAATTTTACATATCTTCAGTTTATTAGGTCGGTTTAATTATAAATAAAAAAAGGATTAAAGCGAACTGACCAGAATTTAATAAATCTCTAAAAAGATAGGGTAAATTACAAAAACGTACACTGTGTTTTAACAAATATTTAAAAAGAGGTATGTGCTATTTTTTTCACAAAAAGGGTCCATGTTTTCAGAAAGTTAACAAAAAAAAAAGATTTTTCAATACTAATTATACGAAATGAGGTTTTCGTATTCATTTTACTATGAAATTTTGTAGGTTGGTTTAGTGACAAATTTTGATTTTTTTTTAAAAGCGGAGATATTTTTTTAATTAATAAACGTTAAAAAATGATAAAAAATAAACATCTATACTTATTAAAAGTTTCAAATTTTTTTCACTAATGTGCATTATATGTTTACTAATTAATTTGTAAAATTTCATAGCAAAATGAACATGATTACCCTATTTTATAACATAATTTATTATTAAAAAACTTTTTTTGTTTACAATCTGAAAACATAAACTCCTTTTTGTAAAATAAATAACACATACATTTTTTTTGAAAATTTGTCAAAATATAGGGCAAGTTTTTGTAATTCACCTAAAAAGATATTAGTTTTATTCAAAATTAGGCTTAAAACTAATTAATTATGGGAGATTGTAAGCTTTACCTTACAATTAATTAAAGCCAACTTACACACAGCCAAGTTCAAATATCACTTTTACCTTCCTTACTAATTAATAACATTAATTAATTACATTATCTTGTAAATGGCAATTACGGTATGATTGCTTTATTTTTCATAATCCATATTATTCCATTTTTTCATTTCCTCATTAATTAATTACATCATTTTCTTAAATGGTAGTTACGGTTTTTATTCTAGTTTGAATTACACGTTGTTTGATTTTTTCCATATTGCGTTCATTCCATTTTTGCCTTTCAATAATATTTTCAAATCATCCAAAACCTATCCCTTTACAGGTTAAGAGTAACAAATATATTAAGTATTGGGTCCATATACCTCGTATATTTAGATATTTAAGTCCACATGTCACATATGTTTAAGTACATTTATTAAATATATTTCGATATTTAAGTATATGTATTGAATATGTACAAGTGCACCAAATATATTTAAGTATTTGGATCC
Source organism: Euphorbia celastroides (assembly GCA_948291685.1). Classification (NCBI taxonomy): domain Eukaryota; kingdom Viridiplantae; phylum Streptophyta; class Magnoliopsida; order Malpighiales; family Euphorbiaceae; genus Euphorbia; species Euphorbia celastroides. The sequence continues at coordinate 14,025 of CAOJBJ010280778.1, forward strand.
ATATACCAAATATATTTAAGTATATGAAATCACATAAGATTATGTTTAAATACATGTAATGATCATATGTAAGTATTTTACAACATATACCTATAATTTATCATATTTGACTATCATCCCTTTTTGATGACTCCTGAATAGCTAATGCCCAATTTCGGGAAAGAGACAGAGATTGAGACCGATTATGGATATCAAGTTCGTTATTTATAGATTTTTTTGCAAGTTTTTGAAAAGATGATTTGTAATAAACACTAAAATCTCAAAAGATTATGCATGAGATTTGAAGATGATTGAGTTTGTAACGGTTAAGGGAAGAATGCGATTTGAACAGATTTGAATCGATATATGATTTTTATGGCAGATATGGTTTGAGAGAGAGAGGAAAGATTTTGACAATAATTAGAAGGTAAAAAAGATATTTGAATGTTTCTTTTGGGTATGGTGATATTTGGGTGGGATATTTGGGCATATACACATTGTATGGAACTTCCATAGAGATATCACTTTATTACTAATGTATTTCTATTTGCTAACTTATTTCAATTTGAATGGTGTGTTGCATCCGACTGACAAGTCCCTCGTGATGTTTTGAAAAATTTTAATACACCATTTGCTCCATCATGTAACTTAGACAATAGTTAAAAGGGATAAACACCCAAATATCACTAAAATGAGGCAAAAAAATTATACCCAACACTATAATTCAACTTTTTAATTTTAAGGGCCTGTTTGGGGTTGCTTTTTCTGAAAGCTCCATTTTGTAACTTTCTCCAAAAGCAGCAGATTATAATTTTGGGAAAGTTGTTTTGACAGTTTTCAACTTTTTAATATAAAGGATCAAAATACACTGTCAAAATAAAAAAAAATGATGTTATATGAAAAGTTTGTGATACCAAGTTTTAGGTTACCAAGTTTATGATCTTCACGCCGTCTCCCCATCTCCCCAACCGTTTATTCTTCTTGTCGAAATTACTGGTTGTTGGTGCAAGAAGCAAACGGTGGATGGGAGGTTTAATGAAGAGGTGAAATGTTAGAACAGTTGAATGAATCTATTGCTGGTTCTTCTTCATTCTGGATTAACAGTTTGCTGGAACAGAGGGACGATGGCGAAAGGTGAGGTTGTTCCATAAAGGTGTTTCAGTTTTGATTATCCTCAAGAATTGAATGTAGAAACAATTGCAATTTTGAGAGCCATAGTTCATGTGGTGTTAATGTTGTGATAAAAGCGAGAAACGATGGTTGAAATCTATCAAATGTATAATTGATTATTGAATTTGGTTCAATGGGGAAATCAATCGGTGGCTATTGTCGAGGCTTTCATTTAAATCAAAATTGTTGTTAGCGCACATCCTCAATATGAACACATCTTTATAGGTCTGCTGCTGGATTTAAATTTCTTTATTTGCTATATATCAGAGTCTATTTGTATGCTTTTCTCTAATTGCTTAATTTATCTTTTGATACATTGAGCTTCAAAAGCCCTTACATAATCAAATTTCTGTACATTCTTGATATGCTCTTTGTAAGACTTTTGAAATGGCCGACAGAACATTAGTATTGGAATTATATTTGCATTTTTGGTTCTGTTTCATATCAGTTCCAAGTTGGCGTTGTGAGTTGAATACTTGAATAATTGCGTCGAACAAAAGGACATTATACAATATTATAGGACATTATACGACTTTTTAAATGAATAACCCTAATCTATAATTTATTATAATTACATTTTGCCTATAATGTCCTATAATTTCATTTTGTAAACTTATAATATTCTATCATTTGTAAACCTATAATCTCCTATAATTTCATTTGTGAACCTATAATGTCCTCTAATTTCATTTTGTAAACCTATAATGTCCTCTAATTTCATTGTACGGCATTATAGAACATTATACGATATTTAAGGATATTATAAATGAGGTTATAAGAGGTTTTAACATAAAAAATAGATTATAGGATATTATATGACATTATATAGCATTATAGGATATTATACGACATTATAAGACATTATACGACAATTATAGGATATCATATGATATTATAGGAAACTATACGATAATATAGGATATTATAAAAAAAATCTATAGCATTATAGAAAATTTCTATAACATTATACAAAATTATACGACATTATAGGACATTATAGAAAATTTCTCTAACTTTATAAGAAATTTCTATAAAATTATAGGAAAGTATAGGAAATTATAAAACTTCAAATTTTTTTTTCGTCAAAAGTATATCAATATGGATCTTGTTTTAAAGATAAAAATAAAATGAACAAAATATTTAAAGAATCGAGTTGAAAATATCAATAATTTGAGAGATATGACGTTTTATGTATCAAAATCCGAATTAATTAAGAGAGAAGCTTTGATAGTGACATCGTGGAGAATGCAGAACAGAAAAAAAAGTGATAAAAGTGAAATTGAAAAGTTGGATGTGACGAAAGTGAAAATAAGTTATTATTTTTAGTAAAAGTAATAATATTATATAAAAGATAGTGGATGTTACAATTTTTTTATATATAAAATGTCAATATTTAATTTAATTAGATGAAAATCCTCGTGATTTCCTTATAAATTACATTTTATATTAATCATATACACATTTTCCTATAAACTAAAAAGTAATTATCATAATTGTCGTTTTATTGTTTATCATTTTATTTCTTTCACTTGAGCCAAAACAAAGAATCTTAACAGATCTCTGCTATTGCTTGTCTTCTCGGCCTCCGCAATTTCTATCAACAAATTAAAGGGGATTTAGAAGTTCAGTTAATAGGGGAGGTGGATTCGTTCACTTAATTTCTACAATTAGGGCCATGGATTGATGGAAAAATATGCAATATATACGCCACTCCTAGCCACTGTGCATTCATATACATGTGGTAAGAAATCTTTTGTTTTTTTTTAATAATTAATAAATCTTTGAAGATGCTAGGTTTCGAATCTAAAATCTCTCACCAATACATTGGAAGGTGTACCACTTGGTCAAAGGTCAATTAATGGTAAAAAAATCCTTTATATTTATTCACAATGTAGAGATCGCAATAATGGCCAGTGACAAATCATGGAGGATTGCGATCTATTCCCTGAGATTGCTCATCCTTCTGTGGTTCGTACAAACCCAGTTTCAGATTCTAAGTCGGCGATGGCTGCATCCTATGTATCCATACTCGCACCATCATCTAATGATGCTTCAATTGCACGTCAGAATTCATCTTTGTTTGAGATTGTTGATGCAGGTGATGGCTATAAAGCTGTCAAGATTTCACAAGACCTATACGGAGCTAGGGTTTTATCCTGTAAGCATTCAGTTATTGGTAGACATGCTTTATCTCCAGGTGAAAAACCATGGAAGCATGATGAGCTTAAAGCAAAACTTAATTCCATCTGGAAACGAAACATGGATTGGAAGTTAATCTCTAAAGGAAGAGGTGCCTACCATATTATTATGCCGAATGCTGAAGCTGCTCAGAACATATGGCGGATTGGGAATTTGGGGTTACGTCCTGGTGTAATGAGATTCTCTGCTTGGTACCCGGGATTTGATCCAAAGACTCATCGTATTACTTCGGCTCAGGTTTGGGTACGTCTTTTGAATTTGCCATACGAGTTCTGGGATCGCCAAATTCTCTCGGATATTGCTCAAGGAATTGGTGTTCCGCTTCGATTTGACAAGAATACGATCTCTGGTGAATTAGGTCACCATGCTCGTGTTTTAATAGATATCGATTTGGCCAAGCCTCTTATGGACCAAATCCGGGTTGATACTGATTCTGCAAAAATTTGGATCTCTTTGGAATACGAGAAAGTCCCTTCACTTTGCTCTATGTGTGGATTTATTAGCCATGTAGCGGCCACTTGCAAGCGGAACGATTCCCCTCCGAAAAGTGATAAAGATCTTATGGGGGATCAGCGAGCTCCTAAGTGAGGGAGATCGATGACAAGGGTTTGGCGTCGGAAGATTGTTAGATCAAAAACTCCAGTGAGGGACATTCAGGAGCCTTCTGGTCAGCTAGATGCTAGATCCTCTCCTGTGATGGATAATCCAGAATCTTCAGCTCGTCAGG
>CAOJBJ010281046.1:0-10156 GCA_948291685.1 Euphorbia celastroides
TCAGCATATTGAGAAATCGATGTCTACTTTCCATATTAGATCAAATCACGTGGGACTAGGATTGGTTCGAATCATGAGAAGATGGAAACAGTGGATTCTAATTTGGCCCCGTTCTTTTCAATTGAATGGAGAGCGACAGAACTGAACTGAAACTTAATTGAAATGTGTTGACAGAAACTATATGTTATACTGCAGGTGAGCCCGACTGGATGGTCGGAAGGGGAATGCAAAGGAAAAGCCGGGTGGTTTCCTTCTGCATATGTGGAGAAGCGCCAGAGGATCCCAACCAACAATGGGTCTGCTTAGTTAACTTGTGTCTGAGTTGCTCGGTATTGACTTTCATTTGCAGATTTTGTGTGCCTCTTTGGAGTTCGAATGGCGAAGAAGAGAAAATGAAGGTTGTGTATCATTTGTTCATTGTTTCATGTATTTGAATTTCGAGTTGAAATAGGTTTTGGTTGTATATTCTTTTGTGCATGACTGGTGAAATCAATGTATCATCTATTAAAGTTATTGTTCATTAAGGCCCACATTCTTTTTCTGCTTGAACTTTTGTTCGGGTTATTTGAAGTTGGACTAAACTCATTGAATTTAGTGTGTATTTATAATGTCTTAGACTGAACCGACTTAAATTGCATTCCTAATGTAATGAGACTTATGAAGCTTTGTTTTGAAACTTTCTTCAAAAACAACGTATTATAGTTTTGGAAAATGAATTTTGACTGTTCTAAATTCATTAGTATAAACGATAAAAATGTACTCTTCAAATTAAAAATATGTTGTATTGTGTAAAGATGTTGTGAGACTGATTTCTAAAGACAACAGCTTCGGCGGTAGCACCAGACGGGAGAAAAAAATATGGTAAAAAAATGCCAAAGTTATGCAGAATAAGTGGAGGAAATATCTGGTTAAAGAAATAATCTCGAATCTAACTGGTAAGTGCAATGCACGCTCTAAAAAAGGAGAGTAGAAGAGAGAGAAAGGGGGGGAGGTTAGAGATTCAAACGAAACAGAGGACAAGGAAACGAAAGACCTCGGATAGGCACACCATCAGGACAACATTGTCCTTATGTCCAAACCCAAAAACCTCCTTCTTGTCTGCCTTGGCTTTCGTGCTCCCAAAAAAAAAAAAAACTGAACTTTTTTGTTTATTAAGCAGCCCCACTGTCAAAATACGCCTCTTCTACTCACTTTCCTTAAACCCATCTCTGATTTCACATTTGGGTTTTTTGACCTAAACCTAAGCTAGGGTTTGGTTTTCTGTTATGGCCGCTCTGAGTCTGCTTCTGGGTTCTGATGAATCCTCGTTTTTCAGCGAAAGGTTTGTGCTTTTGAGTTTTGACTCGTTTTGTTCTGGGTTTTTGTTTTGAGGTGTTGGGGGCTTAGATTAGCTTCATTTTGATTGACCCATTTTTGTTCTGAGGTTCAAATCTGTTTGCGTTTTGTGTTGCTTAGTTGGTTAGTGGTTACTCTTGTTTGGTTCTGTGTTTGTTGTTATTGGAACTTATGTGCTCGGTGTTAATCACTTTGCTTTAACTTTGTCAATATAAGAACTTCCATTCTCTTTTGTAGCACTAATTTTTGTCTCATTGAAGCTATGGTTGATGTGAGCTTTCATTCTTGAACTTTTGTGAGGCACCCATTGTGAAAAGGAACTGAAAAAAGGCCATAGTTTTGCTTGTGTTGTTCTAAAATTGGCTAGCCAATTGCATAATCTATTGCGAATATGAGCTTTTTTTCCATCAAGCAATTGGAAATCATAGTAGATATTGTATTTTTTCCTTATTGAATTCCAGTTAAGTATAAATCCATAGTCATATGATTCAGCTTTATACGAGTGCCCGTTGTGAAATAGATGAACGGCCACTGCTTGGTTCTGCCTGATTTTTAGCATATATTATGTGCATATTGAGGTTTTCGAACGAAATTTTGCTGCATTATTCGGGGCTATAAAGTACTGATTGATATTTCCTAGTTTCTTGTTGAGGTTTTTGAAGCTGTAATAGAATAGAATCCACATAATCTTATGCAACAGCTCATTGGATATGAACTAGTAGAAAAACTTTGATGAAATGGACCACTTGTCATGTCCGAAAATAATTCAATCGAATGAACCTTGAATCTTCGAAATACTATTGGTACTTTTGTGTTCTTTTGTTTGCCTCGAGCCAAGCATCTCAACTCTCGTTTTCATCAGGATCAACGACTTCAATGATGCAGTCAAAGATCACCATCCCCATGAAAGTTGTGCTCGAAGAATCAGTGAAGTTAGGTTTATTGCATAACTTTATGCAAATGATATGATATAGTTGAAAGGCGAGGGAATGAAGCCATCGGTCCGGGTAAAATGTAAAATATTAGACATTCAGCTATTGTAAATCATTAGCATTTTGGAAAAATATTACCAAATATAAGCATCATTCTAGTTCCTATTTATTTCAAGTATCTTTTTTCCTCTCTGCTTTCCCCTGTCGTTTCTACTGTTATTAGTTATGGTTTGCTGCTCCATTTTTGTGAGGTGAAAGAGGAGACTTGACTGATGTTATTTGGCTGCCCCATCAAAAAAGGTAACATCATGTTTGAAACAACATTGAATGCTAACTAGGAAAATACTGAGTTGGCTGAAAAGAAAATAAAGCTGCGTGCTTTTTTTTGTAGTACCAGGTTATAGTTAGAGGGAGTGGTCTTGTCGATTATTTAATAGACTGCATTGGAACTTGTAAGTGGAAAGAGAAGGGTCTCTTTTCTGGTATCCTTAAATGAATGTGATACGACAGGTCGTTTCCTTAATTGTTTGGTCTGTTCATTTAGCTTATTAACTGCTAGTTTTTCATCTTTGTGTGCCATAGCTCCGTTTCTTTGTTCTTTTAGGCTGAACGACTAGTGACATAATTTTTCCATTAATTGGATAGTTTGAGATTATTTTTCCATTTTATTGCTTCGGAAGATTCTTTTAACAATTTCTTTTGGAAAAATAATAGTAAACATCTATAACTAATTAATCAAAAAACTTGTTTTTTGAGCCATTTCAGAAACTTGGTATACATCGAGTGGTGAGACTCGCAATCTCTAAACCGAAATAAACCGAATTATTAACTTCTTACATCATAAACAATAAGTCGAAACTCTTCTGTCTGTGATGGCAACAAGTAAAATATTCATGTTGGTGCATATCAGTCGTTTTCGGCATCAGAATTCTGAATCCTCATGAAATCGAGATGTGTTTTACCGTTCAGATTTTCCGCCAAATAGCCCCTCAAAAAATATGCAACAGTGATCCTTCTAAACAACGCCGGTCTCTCCCGAGATAAAATGCTCGCTGCTGGACCAACTTCAACATCCAGTCTCGGGCTGTAAAAAGTTGCAACAGAAATCTTCTCCTTCACCGAGTTTACCGTCGCTCTATGCTCAGCGCTTCTGTAATCCCGTTGCTCACAACCTGCCAATTTCAACCTGTTTTAGATCAATGATTCGAGTCAATAATTAGTAAACATCAATGTAAAATTGTAAATTGCATTACCTCTAACAAGTCACCAATGCTAACAACAAAAGCATCAACCAGCGGTTTAACAGGAACCCATTTGCCATCTTTCTTTACTTGCAAACCTTCGGTTTCACTGACTTGTAGCAGAATCGTTAGGCTGACTCCATCACTGTGAGCATTCAGACCCATTACTGCTTCGGGTTGGGGGCATTTCGGGTAGTAATTCATTCTCATTTGCTGGTTGCCATTGTCAAATATCTCTTTCATTTCTTCTTGGTCAATTCCGAGAGATGTTGCCATGAAAGTTAGGATCTTCAAGGTGAGATCTTTCAGCTCGCTCGAGTAAGTTTCCAATGAGTTTCTGACAGGAAGAGGCAGCTCGGGGAACAAGTGAGGCTTTCTTATGCTGTGTGGGAGAGTCATCATATGGAACATGTCTCCCCAATCAAGCTTCTGCTATTCGGACAAGACAAAAGCCTGTCCAAATCCCTCGATTTCCCCTGGTTTCTGCCAGTACTTTTGCTTCTCCTCCATTGGCAGATCGAATAACTCTCGAATTCCCGTCTTCACTTTCTCTATCAGTGAAGCACTAAGTCCATGATTTATCACCTGCAACATCGATATACAACAAAATTACACTATCTACCGACTGTCTATAGGTCCTCTATTGGCTCACTATAAGGTTTCTATGACATTTATATAGATATACCTGGAAGAAACTCCAGTGTTTGCTAGTATTGTGGAGCTTTTGCAGTTCAAGATCCATCATTTCTTTTGAACACAACTTACTCATATCGATCACCGGCAATTCAGGCACAAAATCAGTGATTTGTAAAACTGGAGAGTCTTGATCGGGTCGAAGATATGAGGGGGAACTGTGTTTGGTGATTGCTTGGCTAGCTCCTGCACACAGGGAACCGGCAGAGAGCTGCCATAGTTGGAGTTTTCGGGTTCCATGGCTTACTAATCTCCTCAAGGTAAGGTTCTGTTTCTTCTAATATGCTCTAAGATGTTGAACATTTGGCTGGACATTAAGAATCGGTTCATTGTTTGTATTTTTGTATGTCCACTAGCTGAAATGAAGGTATGTACATTGATTTCTCCGAAAATATTTTTATGCATTCGGCAGAGTATCGATGAAGACGATATTGGTATGTATCCAATCATAGGACATGGTTAAAATCTTCTTTTAAGGGCATTTGAAAAATTTCAGCTTTCGAAGTCCTTTTTGGGAACAATGATTGTTAAGCATTTTTAAAGATAAATTTGTGACAATTGAAGTGGGATGGCTATATGATCCGAAAATTTATGGATAATTTTGTTTGGGATACACGATGGAAAATTATTTGAGGGGCAAATATATTTAGACTCCTTGAACTTGTTTTTAATAGCTTTTTACTTTCAAAAACTTTTGAAAGTTTCTCTGGATCCCTGAATTTGCAAACATGTAACTATTAGCTCACTTCAACTTACAAAAATGCATAATTTTTGTCCCCTAAAAGACATGTACTGACTTTTTATTGGCTTAACTTTTTAAAGATTTCATTTTTTTTCCTATCCAACAATAAGTTGGCATGTGAAATTTCGGGGTACAAAAGCATTTTTTAGACAAATTTAGGATGATTAGAGGTTCTTATGGACAAGTTAAGGGAGACGAAATATACTTTTAAAAATTCAGGAGGTGATAAGCTATTAAGGATAAGTTCAGGGAATCGAGATGTGTTAAACCTTATCTGAGAATGGTCCATTTACTTGCATAGATGGAAATATGACTTGGAGTTGATGGTGAATATTATTTATCATATACTAACCTCGCTTAGTCAACAATAGAAATGTTGGATAGAGTTTCATGGCGATCGATAATTTAATATAGCTGACCTACTTAACTTGCTAATTAATTTTATGGCATCTATGATTTATTCTATTTGAAGTGACTATCTTTGAAGATATGCAAAAGCAACAAAATTCATCTTGTTCCTATAATGTGCAAAATGCATAATTATCCTATGATTGAGTTAGGCCGTGCCTTAAATTTGTATGAATCACATATAAAGATAGCACAGTGTCCACCCGATATAGAAATTTTGTACAATCTAAACATGAACAATTTTTTTTAATGATTAATAAATTCTTGAAAATGCTGGATTTCGAATTCAAGACCTACCACCATCATACAATTCCAATTTATAGATTCGAGTAACGTCACATGTTTGATCGATCTAAAATGTCTACGAATGCGCTAGTCTATTTTTTTTTCATTTGTAGTTATTGATCGCATGGAAGTTCACTTAATCTATAAAATTATTACATGTAAATTGTTCTCACCATAAAAAATTTCGTTCCGGCTCTTGAATCCCGAAAGAATGTACTTAAAAAATTCCCAAAATTTTATCTTTAAAGGATCCCAAATAATTTGAGTTAGCCCGGAATTTGCAACTCCAACCCCCAAGCTAAATGGGAAAATTTTATAGCAGTTTCAGTCTTTTTTCTTTTAAAATCTTTTATTGCCACCCCAAATTACACTACTCCCATTCTTTTTGAGTTGTTTTTAGAAATTTTTTCTAGTTTTGCGAAATCAAAGTTCAAAATTAAAAAAATAAACTGAAATCTCTGTAAAATTTTTCAGTCAATTATCCAATCCACTTAGGGAATCAATCAAGGCATGCATGCACCTAGGAAATCAATCAACCATCTATATTCATTCAACGATGAAAGCCTTGTTGAATGCCAGCTTGCTAAAATAATGTAGTTAGACACGTAAAAATATTAATGTGTGACACGTCACGTAAGAAGTGTTGGTTGGAAGGATATCTAATAGTGTTGTTATAAACTTTCCTCATCTAGAAAATCGTTTAGGAAAAAAGGAAACTTAAAGAATAATTGCTTAATCCACATAAAACAAATAATATATTAAATTCGCCGCCCAGTTCAAAAAATATCTAAAGCATCAGTTTGGTGGGTTGAAAGGTCGAAAATTTACTCATTGAAATCAAAGAACCTGCAAGAGTCGCTCGAAGAAAAGAAAATTTTACAGCGTCTGAAACTTATTACACCTCAACCACAAGTCAACTGCTTATCAGATTGAACAATCATCAAGTGCACTCGATCATCAAAGTTACTGTAAAATATGCCTCAAGTTAAAGCACTATAAAAATCAAATAAGCCAAAACCGGAAGCAAAACACAATATTTGTATCAGATAATTGATAATGCATGAACTGATTTATGCATATGTGATAGTATTATCAGTAAAAATTGATTAAGTCCAGGCGGCTAGCTAACCGCCTCAACCAAGCTAAGTGTGGCTTATCGAGGAGCGCCAAATAAAGCTTAACAAGCAGTGAAAGATAACAAGAGACGGTTCAAGGCGGCCATGTCAGTTGTGCCGGTGACGTAATAAAAAGGAAGTTTGTTGTTTAGGCAGCATAGACTCCTAATCCGTAAAGGATACTAATTTCCTTGTTCGGCAAGGAAAAGTCATTGATTGAGTCCTAATGAGGAACTAACTCCGAAATAAGCGGAGAAAAGCCTGAATAGTCGAATCCTAGTGAGATTCGGATTTCCCAAACAAGGAGAGATCAATGCCTATAAATACCCAATAGCCTAAGGTAAAGAGGTACGATATTCTAAAACCCTAGCTTTTACTCTGCAACTTTCACCTCCCAAACCCTTTACTGACTTAGGCATCGGAGAGTCCCCCAAAAGGCACCCCCCGGTCCTAACCTTTGTGTTTGTAGGTGACTTACAGCGATCGGAGTTGGAGCTTGCGGTGGGTAGAAGAAGATTTTATTTACAAAATCTATCATATTGAGATTAATTAAAGATGTCAAAAACTGTAAGAAACCTATAAATTAATTAATTAATTAGCCTAAAAGCTAAAAAGCTAAAACAAATACTAATATGTCTGAATTAAGGAATTAATTAACTGCGGTTAGGGGCATAATGGCTGAAAAAGCCTCATTAATAGGGTAGTTTTAACCTTGATGTTAATATACAATTTTAACTTTATATCATTAAGCTTATGCAAATCAATTGAATAAAAAAAAAGCAAAATTGATGGTGCGGGTTTGATGTCCTTATAAAGTGATCGTGACATATTTGTACAAATAATTGAATAATATCCAATTCTTGAAAACTGCGAGATGAAAATTAGCTTAAACATTAACAAAAGCGAGTCTTTGTGCTATTGTAATATGTCTAGAGTGGACTACCACCGATTCATTAGTTACCCAAAAAAAATTTCCAAATTAACAATGAGATAAGCTACCTAGCTGTCGAAAAATATTGTTGAAGAAAATAATCATAATGAACGTTTATTTGAAGTAAATTATACTGATACCACCACCATATTTGCATGAGTTAAGTGGTGTATATGAATACTTAGAATAATAAACATCAATAATCTCTAGTTGAACGTAAAGATTACTAAGGAACTAAAAGTAGTTGTAGTTTAATGTAAGTCTAACAATTCTCGTGTCAAATGGCGAGTAGGTAAGATGATATTGAATCGAACTATCGAAGATCTAACAAGTTGGAGTACACGTTAGACATTCGAGTCTTTTACATCTAAAAGTTTATTGACAACAAATCAACGTTGAGACTTTTGGGCGAATAAAAAGTCTAACACGTAAGTAGAATCGAGTTTATTTGATACAAAACTTTAGCAATATTTTTTTTTTTCATTTTTATTAACATTTATTATTAATGGTATTTTCTGCATTTAAATATTCGTACAATAAGAAGTACAACACAAACGTTTACCGTATGTTAAAATTAAACTCAATAAATGAGTTGTGGAAAATTTTGAAGAAATTTAGCAATTTAATTGTAACGATAGTTGAGTAAATCGTCTATTTTTTTTAATAACCACAGGTATTCTAACCCACCTTTGGTGGGATTCGATTAATCATGTCCGACCGGGTTGCGGATTAAGGCTTAAAGTCTCCCACCGGATTGTGGGGTTTGATCCCGTGATCATCAGATCACCTGCAGCTCCGCTCTGCCAACTGAGCTATCACCCTTTGATAAGTAAATCGTCTATTTATACAACAAGAGAACTAAAACCAGCTGAATGTTGATTGTAATGGTTTCGGCGCTAGAATAATCAATGAAATAAACTGTTAGGGCTCGTTCGGTCCACTGAATACATGTTCTGTGAAATAAAAAAATGAATAAAAAATGAATGAGAGTGTTAGAGTATCCATCTTCAGATGGAATAGTTATTCATTTAACTCTTCTATATATCATGAAATAACAATTCCTTCATTTTTAAGAGAAATAATTATTATATAAAGTGTATAAGATTTAGAATTTGGTATTATCATGGGCACTCACTTATATTCATCACTTTTTCATTCATTTTTTTTCATATTTCAGAATATTATTTCATGAACCAAACGAATTCTTACAACTTAGAGAACTAATCCTGTGTAGGACTTATTTTTCAATTTGTGTGCATTTTAACAATTTTAGCTTCATTAAATATACTTTTATTTTCATTAGCATCAACAATTTGAGAAGTTTGATCCCACTTTGTGAATTCTCTTTGAAACGTCTAAATTTATAGAAAAAGTATAAACCGATAATTAATCTAGAAGGCTAATAATAGCAGAGTGTTGCACGAAATGCAACCCGAGCGTGACTTATTTAGTGCTTTATAGGTGTTATATACGTGTTATAGGCCTTAGCTTTTTCTTTTCAATTTTGATTTTGAAGAAAATCTCTCGTATAGTAATATTTCTTTCTAGGAGGTAATTATGATGATAATAAAGATTAAAGAATGTGAGAATCCAGAATTGCACTTATATGGTCATATAATAAAACCATTTTGTGATTTGTTTGGTTTTTAATATTTGGTAACTATTGACGTATGACTGTTTTGCTATTATAAAAATAAAAAGCTATCAACTGACATATTAGCAACAACAAATAGTAGATACTAATCAAGGCTCTATTCTTTCAATTGAATGGCTAGCGACATGACAAAATTGAACTAAACAAATTGAAATTTATTTGAAACCTAATAAAATTAAAATTTATATTAAATTAATCAAAATTAAATGACATTTAAATTATTTAAAATTTATTAAAAAATAAAACTGAATAAAACTTAATGAAGATATAATAAAATTAAACTTAATGATGATGAACTAAATTGAATTGAACGAAACTAGATAGAAAATAAGTTGAAATAAACAGAAATTAAAAAAGTCGTGTAGGCAATAAAAATGACCATATCAATTTGATAATGTCCACTTTAAAAGTTGCTCTTATATTTTCCGCTCTTTGAACATTTTCAAGGACCTTATATTAATAGAGACGCGTAGGTAGTTATGTGCTCATAATTCTTTCCAATGTAATCAATAGGAGACTTTGTTCGTGTGGTCTCTTTTTCACACATATAAATGTAAAATCCTTTTTAATTTATGCAAAATAAGATTAATATATATCTCCCCATGTGCATGCTTTACCAGCCTTTCAATTAATTTTCTTTTAAACATAGCTTGTAGAACAACAGCCTTCGGTTAACCATATAATACAATATAATCTTTATAGGAATCATTGGTGGGTTTAAAGTTTATATCAAGTGGATATATATTATATAAAACTAAAAGTGGCAGATTTGGATTCTTAATCTTCATTGTTTCGCATTATAAAAAAGGCAAATTGATAA